>CM059213.1:26935392-26985392 GCA_030347435.1 Clarias fuscus
AAGAAGGTGTGAAAAAACAGGAGGCAGAATGGACAATGAAAGACTGACAGTCTAAAGAGACTGGTGAGGGTGACTAAGTGAGACTGTGCATGTGAGTGTGCGGGTGTGAGTGTGTGTGTGTGTGTGTTAAACTGAATGCACTGAATGAGTGAAAGTGTGCTGACATGGAAAGCATGACTCCTTTCTGTCAACATGTCAAACCTGAGGTAAAAGGGGTTAATGAGGGTACACCTGACAGGATGCAATTAGGGGTAATTGGAACCATTAATCATCCGCGCTGTCTCTGCTGAATACCGTGTAAGACATGAGGGGCAGATGAAATGCCATCAGACCAGTGGTGGCTGATATAAATGGTCTAAGTCCTCTCTTTCTTTACAGGGAAACATCTATAATTTTGACACCCAGCTTGTTTAAATAGAAATGGGTCTGTTCTCTCCAAATTAGTTTCTAGCGTTCATTAGTGCTAAAATTAAAACTCATTTCGCTAACATAGCCATAACACCTCATCCGTGGTGATTAAAGAGCGGCAAGTGGAACGCAATAGCTTTCCTTTGGAGTAATCAGGAGTAAACAAACTGAGCAAAATGAGGACAAATTACACGAAGGGGACATTTGACAGAAAAATATGTTTTATGTGGTTTCAGTGAAAGATTTGGCTAACGGCAAGCATGATGTTCGCTCTTTACCGTGCTTGCTATGTTGCGTAATTGTGAACATGATTAGAAAACATTAAAAATAAAATTAGCCATCACTTACTGTATGGTGTGGCCTATTTGTCTTTCAGTGTGTATGCATAATGGCTCTATGATTGAAAATAGACCCCATTAAAAAATGTTTCATTAAAAAGTATTGTGGTTTTATTATTATGCAGTGCCTTGCGAAAGTATTCACAGCCCATGAACTTTTTTCACATTTTGTCACATTGCAACCACAAACGTAAATGTATTTTAGTCTGGCCTTTATGGAAAAGTGGCAAGAAGAGCGCCATTGTTGAAAGAAAGCCATAAGTTTGCAGTTCCACATGGCTTGTCGCAAACTGCAGACAGGACTTTCTTATGGCCGTCTTTCAACAAAATGGCTTTCTTCTTGCCACTCTTCCATAAAGGCCAGGTTTGTGAAGTCCACGATCAATTGTTGTCCTGTGAACAGATTCTCCCACCTGAGCTCTGGATCTCTGCAGCTCCTCCAGAGTCCCCATGGGCCTCTTGGCTGCTTCTCTGATTAATGCTCTCCTTGCCAGGCCATGTCGTAGTAGGTTTGCAGTTATGCCATAGTCTTTCCATTTTTGGATGATGGATTGAACAGTGCTCCGTGAGATGTTCAAAGCTTGGGATATTGTTTAAGAACCTAACCTTGCTTTAAACTTCTCCGCAACTTTATCTTTGACCTGTCTGATGTGTTCTTTGGGATTCATGGTGCTGTTTCACCATATTATTTGTAAAAAAAAAAAAAAAAGAAAGAAAAGAAAATTCATGTATCATTATCCTTTCACTTTGTGTTGGTCTATCACATAAAATCCTAATAAAATGCATTTGCGTTTGGGGTTGTAACATGAAAAAATGTGGAAAAGTTCAAGGAGTATGAATACTTTAGCAAGGCACTGCAATAGGAACACTGAATTACTGACACATACAGTAGTAGAATATAGTAAAAACCATCTGGGGTCTCAGGGCTCTCTGTGATTCAGGACTTTACCAATGTAGTACCTCATTCATTAATTCTCTACAGTACATTGCTTTTCCTGTACAAGGTTGTGGGAGGCCTGGGGCCTATCCTATTAGACTTGCACATGAGACGGTGTACACCTTAAACAGGGTGCCAATCCCCACACACAGACTCACACACCCAATCACACACTACAGGCTATTCGGAAATGCCAGTTAGCCTAATCAGCATGCAAACTTCATGCACAACAGACCCAAGGCAAGAACTGAACTCTTGACTCCGGAGGTTCGAGGCCACAGTGTTAACAGCTACATACTGTAATGCGCCAAGTAGCTAATAAATAAATACAATAAAAAAAAAATGTTATGGTATCGCAAAATCTAATTCATCATTTTGTTTGAGAAACCATTGTAACTTCACTGACCTTCATTTGCAACATAAAAATGGCAACAATGATTTTTTTTTTACTTATTATTTTTTATTACCCAGCAGTAGCATTTACAGGATATCTAATAGATTCTAAATAAGGTTTTCCATTACTGATCGCCCTGGGAATGGAAGGCCAAGAGTGACAACAGCAAGATAAGAGACTAAATTGATAATCATTCTCATCATTTGAGGATTGGTACAGAAAATGCTGCCACTATTGCTGCGGTTACACATAATAAGTCATCAGACTATTAAATAGTGTCTGACTATACAGGAGCTGGACTTGTTGGACATGCACCGAGGCCATATTGTGGTCCAATGTCAAGTTCTAGGTCATTTTCAGAGCTGCCTGAATATTTTATTTCTGATGCTGATGGACACAGAATTTTGTATCAAATCAAGCTTTCTTATTTAACAGAAAAAATGGTGAAAATAAAAATTATATATATATATATATATATATATATATATATATATATATATATATATATATATATATATATATACTGTATATAATGTATATAATGTGTGCATTTTGTTGTTGTTGTTGTTGTTCATGCTGTATACAGTATAGCACGAACTTGGCTTCCACAATATGTCCGATGTAAATATGTTAGAATCATGTGCAACTTTAAAAACCATGTCACAGGACGCATATACTGTAAGAAAGTAAAATTTGCAACTCAAACTGAAAAATTGAAAATGAAGTGAAAATGCAGATTGATTGAAGCGCACAGATGAAAGTCTTGAGTGTGTGCTCACAGCAAAACAGATAAATTATACTGTAGCATATTCAGAAAGAGATTTTCTTTTTGGAGTAAAGTGACAGAAGTTTCTAACTTTTTTTTTTCACTTTCACTTTCACTTTTTTTTTTCTTTTTTCACAGAATGTACATGAGCTTTCATGGATGTGCCAGACTTATTTTCCCCTGGTTCAACTCACATGAGGATCCAAAGCATGGCTTCAGTCACTGAAATGCAGTACTTATCGATGCTAAAAAAAAGTACCCAGCAAAAAATATATATTCAACATACTTTTTATTCCAACCATGAAACATTCCCCCTTCAGGACCGTGGTGCAACATAAATAAAGTGCAGAGACTATAAAGAACTAAACTCAAGACAAAAAGGTTTCAAGGTTTTTGTGTTACACTTCAAAACAATTCCTTGTAAGCTGCAAACAGGGTAAGACATCGCATGCTTTGCATTTCCAAGGAGTGTTTTGCTTCCTGCCTTTCTTTCTGCACAGCACACAAGTCCTACAGGAATCTGGGTTTACAGGGTTTGCTGGAACTGGAACATGATCACACTTTTGAGTTGCAGGTTTTGTGGAAACACACAAGCACAGCTGTGCCTCCCTGATAGAGCCGATCTGACAGGTTAACACCTACCATATATCAGTTCTTCAGTGAGATTGAAAAAGTGAATTTAGGATGAAAAAAATAAAGTATAAACTAAACTTAGGACTCCAATATTCCTAAAAGTTATTTATTCAGCTTCCTACTCTTACCTTAGGCGAGGAGTAGGACTGCTTCTAGGGGAGTATGTGACATCACCGTTTCTGACATTGGGAGCTGCAAAATAGACTACACATTATAGTGAGGTATAATTATTATGACACGTGTTAGTAGCTTTAAACTGTGAAATATCAAAATGTTGAAATCAGCATCACTTGTGTGGACGTTTTATGCACGCAGACAAAACTTATAGATGTGTGTCTCTGCTGCGCTAGTCGTTCAACAAGTGTTTCAAGTCCCTTAAATAGAGCGCTGTACAGTAGGTCTGTCATATTCTGATCAAAATCACTTTGAATAGAAACTCAAACTGGAAGGTAGATGAGACCCTTTTGCTTGCGGAGGAAGCAGTAAAATGTAAAGAAGTAATTAAAGGAAATTCTGCCCTACTCCTGACTCTAAGGTTAAAAAGTGAGTAGATGGCCATTTATGAAACCATCAGCGCTACCTGTCAGTTGGCCACATGTACACGTAGCCATGAAACAGGGGTGCGCCGTGTTAATGAAGTGCTGGAAAGAAATTTCAGCTTAGACCAGATAATTTCAACAACAGTGGACATTATCAAATAATTTACCTTAGCTGGTACTAAAAAACATAAAGTAGCAGTCACCTTAGCTTGAAATGTTTGTTGAAGGACCAGACACAAGACCTGTCACAAAAAGTCCTTTTTTTGGTCCAAAGGTATTCTTATTTAAAAAATGTTGATAAATACACCTACAGTACTCCTAAAAGTAGGACCAAAACTAAGTCACTCCGAGAATTTTTGCCCACTTACAGTAGGAACATTTTCCTATTCTGAGATGCTTATCGAACACATGCACAAGTGACATCTGTGCACTTCACTCTTTTTGTACTGTGTGCTCAGTCTACCCCAAAATCCAAAAAAAAAAAAAAAAAAAAGAAATGGCAGAGCACTTCCCTGCTTGTAAAATATTCAGCATGCAATATCACCCAAGTGGGTAACACTGGAGCCACAAAATGTATGAATGTGCAGTAATAAGCTGCCTGCTGAAGCGTGTAGATTTTTACCTATGAGATGGGACGTTCAAGTTCTGTTCAGGGAACTGAAGCACGAACACACATGCCCTAGCATTTGAAGGGCTATTTCAAACTCAAGTCCTGAAAACAACTCCATTCAAGAGAGTAAACAGTCAATGCTAAGAGAAGCAAGTGATGAACACTTTGCCTCTGAGATCTTTTATGGTGTTTAGAGTGCTAACAAAATAGAAAACGATGATGATGATGATGATCAACTTATAAAAGCAAGCCAAGTTCAAGTACCAACATTACATTTGGAGATGTTTTAATTCTGTAAAGCTACTTTTTCACAATGATTGCTGACAAAAGCGAATTCTGTTGAACTGAGATTTCATGGTTGTCTTTCAGAGCATGTGGCTCCCAAGTGGCCCTTTTGAGATTGTAACCATACATCTTTTTCACCTACCTATGATTTAGATGGTTGAATGGAATGCTCTTCTGCTTTATACTCAACAAAATACATAGATAAAAGTAGAAATCTACAGTATCCAGGTAATGTCATGCTAAAGCATCAGTTCTTTGTTATTTTTATTTTTTTTGGATTTTTCCCCGATTTTCTCCCTAATTTAGTCGTGTCCAATTCCTCCCCGTCACTAGGGGGCTCCCACATTAAGGCTACTACTACCACTCAGCCGGGAGGGCCGAAGACTATCACGTGTTTCCTCCGGACCACGTGACGCCAGCCGACCGCATCTTTTCGAACTGCTCGCTCGCGCACCGTTGGGGGCGGCGTAACACACTCGGAGGACAGCGCTATCCGCTCCCTCCGTGGCGCGAGCTCACAGACGCCCCTGACTGGCTGTAGAGCCGTGATTAATGTGGGAGCACTAAGTACCTCTCATCCCTCCCCTCTGAGAGAGCTCGGCCAATCAGCTCTCTCTAGACCTCCGACTGCAAGAGGTTACAGCACCACCCGGGATTTGAACTAGCGATCTCCGGATGATAGGGCGTAAAGCATCAGTTCTGTTAAACATCTAGTTTGTAAAATCTTTGGTATTTTTGTCCATTCATGTGCCATGCGGTACATCAAGTGATGAATACTTTCCACCCTGGAGATGTATCTAACGTTTCTATGGCAGTTACCTAAGGGGTCGAGTTTCCGATGGTCATTCACACAGCACGGGCAATTTGGGAACGCCAATTAGCCTAATTTGCATGTATTTGGACTGTGAGTGGAAACTCAGTGTACCAGGGGGAACCTCACCAAGCACGCGAAGAACATGCAAGCTTCACGCACAGACTCGAGGCGGAACCTAAACCCTTGACCCTGGGGGTTCGAGGCCACATCGCTAACCACTACACCACTGTGTCCCTAGTAGTTAATACATAAAGAAAAGAAATGTTGCGCTATAAAAAAAAAGTAAAAAATTTGTAGTGAAATTTTGTTTGAAAAACGGGCAAACTCCATGCACGCAGACCTGAAGTGGGAATTGAACCCTGACCCTGAAGGTACAAGGCGACAGTGCTAACCACTAAAGCTGCCGTGCCACCCCCTAGTTAGTAGATATAAAATAATCCAAGGGAAAAAATGCCATAAAGAGATTAGAAGACTAATACATGGGCATAGCTCATATACTGTAGATGCATGTTCATCAAAAGAGGATATTGAGTGATTACCTCACCGACTGACAAGGCAATACTGACTTTAGACTAGCAAATGACATACTGTAGAATGCACCAGCATCCTTAGATTACTTAGCAGTCTATACAATATGAATGGCTGAAGGTATTCACACTAGGGTGGAAGGAGACAATATGGAATAATCACTCACTGCTATTAACGCTACAGTATCTACCTACGCAGCTTCCAACGAACCCATCATGTCAAATAGTGATCCATTCATATCGAGTTAATAGAATTCATTATCACCGTGCCATAAATCCATGGAGTTGATGTATTTTTTTTTTAAGTAACTGTTTATTTCATCGTGTTAATCAAATACAGTCTGATGCAACAAACCACACAGAAATAGGAATAGTCACTACAGTGTTCCACGTCAACTTTGGCCTTCAACCTTTGACCTCTCCAGAATATAAAGTCCCACTTTGAATCAATACTTTACATTTAATACATCTAACAGTAGACACACAATGAACACACATACACATATTAATGTGCCACACACATGCATGTACAGGCACACATACACACACACACACCCGCACACGTGCACACGAACACACACACTCAGACATAGACGCACACAGAGACACTCTGTCTCTCAGAATATGAGAAGAGTCACAAGGCAAGGAAATCAGTGAGCTGGTCTGGGTCATTTGGTTATTTCTTTTTAGAAAAAAAAAAGAAAAAAAAATGGTTAAAAAAGAAAAAAAAAGTGTCATTTCACACTGGGAGAGTTTTAGATCAAGTCCTTAAATATGGTTTAAAAAGGAAAAGAACATACACCTCAAAATATACATATTTTTTTTCTCTCCAGTTTTCAGAAGAATGGATATATTACATATGTCAATCTGAGCACGTATCACCACTACATATTAGCTTATTACATCTTAAATATGTCATAAGAACATTAGATGAGCCAATGTGCTTTGTTTCTATTGTATTGGCAAAACACTCAACTACACATCTTTTTCTTAAGTCATGCAAATGAAAAGAAGCAGGCATAACCGTTCTTTACATCAGGAAACATTATAAATAGAACAAAAAATAATAATAATAATTCACCCATGTAGACTAATATTATATCTTAAGGAATTGATAATAGCTAGTGGAACTGATTGCTGAGGGAAAATAGGTTGACCTTATGTTGGGCTTAACAGTGAGGATTTTTAGGAAATGTAAAAGGGTCCAACAGAGCCTGGAACCTACTACTCTTAGAAATAAACTGTACTTTTCCTTGTTGTTGGTGTGGATCCATTAAAGTATTTATGTATTTATCCATGTATTTATTTATTCCGTTTTACAACCATGGTAGGACCTCTTACACTACAGGCAATTTGGGAATACCAATTAGCCTAATCTGCATGTCGTTGAACTGTGGGAGGACACCAAAGTACCCGGAGAAAACTCTCCATGCACGGGGAGAACTTGCAAACTCCATGCACACAGACATCCCATCTGTGGGACTCGACCCTGGACCCTGGAGATGGACAGTGACCGTGCTAACCACTATGTCACAGCGCTGTCATCTTTTGTATTGATGGCTCCATAATTGGCCTAATATTTCAAAAGCTTTACTATAATAGCTAAAGGAAAATCATTTATCTTCCTAAAGAAATGTAGACCTAATTACAAGGAAAAGCACAGTTTGGAACCTTTTATTTCTAAGAATGTTGGCTCGGAAATTTCTCCATTTCTTTTTCTCAAATGGACCTATTTGGTTGAAATTAGTTATCTTCTTACTGTATTTACAGGAGTGTTAATAGTTTACCTCCTGAAACTCAACACTGTAGATAATCTAGAACATATAAATATGCTTGATTAAGATTTCATCATTCTGTGTTTAAAAGGGAAGAAAAAATGTGTTTTTGACCAGACAATTGTGCGTACATTTGGAAAAATGACAAAAACGAACAGAGCACCTTGTTGTAACCATATATGCTTGTACATGCACATTTCAGGAAATCTTTTTCTCTCTGTGGAATCTCGAATAGTGATTGTTAAACTCGACACTATCGATACGATTGCTTTATGTTTCTTACGCAACACCAAGCTGCCATCTAGTGGTGAAAACCAAAAGCACCAGTTCACCTTTCTAGTGCTCCGACTGTTCGTGCTCAAACAAGTCAGGACCACAAACCACTCTGGGAAAAAAATCATTGTAACAAAAAAAAAAAATAAAATAAAATAAAAGAGGATGACGTGTATGGAAATGTATTCTTTGCATCTCTTTAATGAAAAACAAATACCAGCCCCGAACTAGGGGCCCTGGGCGGTAGCCAATTCCATGACAAGTCCCTGTTTTGTCATGCTGCTCTGCTTGTGTGTAGTTGTTTGAGGAAACAAACAACTGTTGTGTGTAGTTGTTTGAGGAAACAAACAACTGTTGTGTGTAGTTGTTTTCATTAATTGCACAGACAAAAAACTGTAACTGGTTGGTCTAGGGGAGGAAGGAAGTATCATTTGTCTTTCATCATCTAACTTAAAACATCAGCAGAAAGGGCTGATGGGTAAATCTGATATCATTATAATAGGCGGCTTATTGTTTTGTTTTTACCATTAAATGAATGAACACTAATTTTTAACATGCTATATGTGCAAAAAAGATTGTTATTGTAACTGTTGGAGATATGAAGCACACACACACACACACACACACACACACACACACACACACACACACACACACACACACACACACACACACACACACACACACACACACACACACACACACACACACACACAAGCATCTTGTCTTGCAAATCTTCAACAGATGGATTCAAACGGAAAACATCCTCCCCCCGCATCATAACTTTTTTTGCCTGATTTTCCCACAATGCACTCCTGCTTTGATGTGCCTGATAAGGTCTAGAACACGATATTGCAACGCAAACAGTCACACATCATGCAGGTTCAGTGCACACACCCTACCACTGTGTGATCTCACACGAAACGTGCTTTGGATCAAATTAAAGCAGCTCAAAGTCTTTCTGTACAACAGGCGGCGCCAGTGAGCAACCAGGCCACCCTGCCCGAACGCTCACTTTCTCGAAATTTGCTGATGATTATATTTTGTGTAAGTTCACAGTTTTGAGTTCCTTTCTCCCCGTTTCCTGCTGATGGTGAACACCAGAGAGCAGCTTTAAGGGTTTCTATGGTAACAGGCAGCTAGTGGCGGTTAGCTTAATAGTGGTTTTGGTTCTACGGAGAATATTCGAGGATACAGAGGAAATTCTAATCTACAGAACACAAAGAGCACGAAGCACAAACACACGAACATGGCAAATATACAAGTTTTTTTCTTTCTTTTTTTTTTCTTCTAGAAGCAGAGTGTGTGTGTGTGTGCTGTTCCAAGACAATGCATGCAATTGCACTGCTGTACAGTTTTTCTACATATTGAGCGTGTGCGTGTGTGTGTGTGATGCTTTGTCCATGGTTTGGACTATTCCTCTGTTTGGAATCGTAAACACGATGAGACAGTTTGGTTCAGAATGACATCATCCTTGTCTTTTTTTTTTTTCAAATGGGCCTCTGTGTTCAGAAAGAAGCTCAAGTGAATAATTATTGCATCATTATATGCGTGTGTGTGTGTGTGTGTGTGTGTGTGTGTGTGTGTGTGTGTGTGTGTGTGTGTGTGTGTGTGTGATTCGTGCCTGTGTAAATTGAAGTGTTTATCGAGTGTTTAGTCATGTAAATGACATCATGGCTGAGTGTACAGGGACTGCAGAGAGGGTATGATTGGAGTGTATGGGCAGGAAAGTGTGTAATGAGCATATGAGTGGTGTATAGAGGAATAGCAGAGTGTGTAGAGATAGGAGTGAGGTCAGGAAGGGGTGTATTGGTGTGTTTGGGGGCTTAGAATGCAAACTGAAATAATACCACCCCTGGTTGAGTAATGTAACATGGCAGTAGAGTGTGTAAAGGGTGGTAGAATGATTTCAGGAAGTAACTAAGGGAAAGGATTGTAATTGTTTTGGACTATAGGGATAAAGGAACGCACCCCAGGTGGGGGTATGATGGAGCAGCAGTGCACTAAGGCAATGGTGTGTGGTAAATTGTACAGTGAAGCAGAATGTGGATTTCTAACATCTAGCTTGTTTGTGTTTTTGATAAACAGTCACGTGATGGTGTGTGTGTGGTTTTGTCCAACTCCAGTGATCTCTCCTTCTTTCTCTGTCCCTCTCTCTCTCTCTCTCTTTCTCTCGCTCTCTCTTCTTCCATCCCTCGTTACTCTCCCGCACTCCGAGGCGCACGAGGTGCAGGTTTTCCGTCGTGCGTTCTGCGGTTCCTCCCCTTCCTCACTTCCTTCAGATGCCTCCACTTTTTGTGCGTGGAGTGCAGAGGATCAGAAGATGGAGACTCGTTGGCTGCGTCTGCCATTGCTTTGTCTGATTGGCTGTGTTTGCGTGACCAAACCTGCTCGCAGATCTGGTCCACAGTGCTCAGGTTGGGATGATCAACCAGCTGCATGAAGTCTCTGTACCACAGCTTCTGATTGGTGGACTGTGCTTGGCTTTGGGCTGGGCTGTGTCCTATGCTATAGGTCGGGCTCGTGGTGGGGACGACCTCCAGCGTGATGCTGAGCAGCGTTTGGGTGAATCCATGCTCCATTGCGTGACACTGGTATACACCGCCATCTCTGCGCAACACTCGCCGCAGCAACAAGCCACGATTCGTCTGAAGCACACGATCGTCTAGACGGACCTGAGATCGCGAAGACACACATAATGAAATATGCACCATCTGTAGGATTATATAGGAATAGGAACATTTCACCACCTCAAATGCAAATAATTATAAATAAAAATACATTTTAAAAAATAGACGACACATGAATCGCCAAAATAACTGCGACACATTGCTGAAACGATTTTTTCCTCATCTCTAACTCTTAGTGTCTTCCTTTGCTTTTCTGTGCATTCCATCCTGTTCTGTAGCATTTTGTCCTTTATTTGTAATTTTCTTCTCTAATCACCCCCTTTCGACCATCTCTTAAGCTCCTTTTTTCAAACCCATCTTCATATTCCCTCTCTCACCTCTTCTCGAGGATTGTTCGGGTGTCTGTGGGAGGTCCATGTGACCTGAGCCTGTAGTGATTTGGGCATGCACTCCAGGAAAGAGCTACTGCCCTCCACTGCATACAGCTTTTTCTCCACAACACGCTGCTTCTGGTGATCTAAAAGGCACAATATAAAACAGCGGTGTTAATGGTAAATTATTATTAAATTATTGTAACATATAATATAATATAATTCGATCTATTAAGAAGTAGAATAAAGAAGGACTCTGGGGGCAGCACAGTTGTTGGTGGTGTTGGTCTTTTGCCTGATCCGCACAACAATTTGGCACAGGTTTTACACCGGATGCCCTTCTTGGCATCCGGTGTAAAACCCTCCCATTTTATCTTGATCCAGGGCCTACAGTACCTGAGCCACCAATGCCTATACTCTGGGACAGCACTATTGAACTTATTGTACTTATTACTGAACTTCTGATCATGCGTAATTCAGTTTTTACGTAAGTTCAAGAAAAAAATATTTTCATATTGTTAAAAAAACAAAAAAAAAAATTGATTCATTTAGCTCGGCCCTTCTGTGCTGTGTGCATGCGTTTTTTCCTCCAATTTAAACCCAATTTTGAACCCCGTTAGTGTGTGATGTAAATTCTATTCTTTCCTGGCTGTAAAAACGTCTTGCCCTGGCTGAGCTCCATCAAAAACAACAATTTACTCCAAGAAAATTCTTCAGAACCTGTCTTTGTTCTCCACTATCGTTGTTTTTTTTTCTTTTTCAGAATGAATGAAATGACCCAACAGGCCCTGTGTGAATAATACGTCATTATAAAGTATAGTGGATGTTGGAAAGACACTTAAAATGAATTAACGCGCCCACCTCTGTAGAGTTTGGCCGGTTGAAAAGAATGAATGAAATGGGTGTGAAAACAGGTGGGAACTTCAAAATCATGTCTGACATATGTTCTTAACGTATGCTTATCTTGGTTTCCTGATCTGTTTAGTAAATTGTTAGTTAGAATCAGCCTTAGCTTTAGTATAGGTTGTCTTATTTCAGGGGCCACATCATTTAAAGGATGTGACTCAGTGGTACAGTAGGTCTCTTGTCTGTCATGTGCAAATCCCAGGTTCAATTCCTAGCCAATGCCCGAACCCCAGGAACTGGATGCGGTGCCAATCCCAAACCTGGATAAAATGAAAGGGTTGCGCCAGGAAGAGCATCCGATGTAAAGATTGTGTCAAGTTGTTGTGCGGATCGAATGAAGCAGCCAGAAGTCTAACATCAACCAACGATCCTTTGAAGCATGCTAATCTATGCTCTCTTCATAGTCCTGTGTAGACAAACCAAAATAAGGTCTGGTCTACGGAGAATTTCTTGGCATCACCAGCTGTTACTGCTCTTACCATCACGTCAATATAATATGAAGTCTGAATTATCGATAAAATCACAATGATTGTGGTCTCTGGATTGGGGTCTGTTCCTGTTCTGTCATTAAAATGGTCTAACAGGATCACAAGATTCTCTTTAAACTCCAGGATTATTCCACCTTGATATTCGCTTAATAGACAAGTACAGTAGCGCCCTCCTACTGTGCTGTGTAAATTTCATTAAATGTCTCAGAATCTGTTCTTATGCACTATAACAAGAGCCTTAGACACTTATGTATAGTATGTGTCTGACACTACAGCTAAAAAGCAACGATCTGTGGTGTAATATCGCCCCCTAAAGGTGCAAACTAACCTCCTGAACAGAGAGTGTTCGGATCACCATTCCTGACGTCCTGCCGACGGAAGCGCCTGCATGAGACGAAAGAACGGTGAAGATCGCAGAGGATCATACAGTATATTGATTGTAAGACCAGTGTAGGGATGTACTGAGTAAGCAGGATATGATGGAAAAGTGCAGCATTGGTTATGAGTGTGAGTACCGTTTGGTGTTAGGAAGGTAGCGTGTGCATTGGTGTCCATCCCAGGCGCAGTAGGGGTCCCGGGCCAGGCAGCACTCAGCACATGCTTTACCGTACATGCTGCAGCGATGCAGTGGCACCTGCGCCACACCTGTATCAGAGCCTACATACAGCTGTTGCTGCAGAGAGCAAGAAAGTGATGGAGAGAGAAAGTGAGAGCAAGAGAGAGAGGGAGAGAGTTAATCAAAATACAAGGACACGCTGATCTAGAAATCTAATAAGCCAGACAGATTATTAGATTTTAACTACATATTTTATCTCCTATCGTAGGCAATGTCATTTCCTGCACTAGGAATTAAATGAAATGAAGTCACGCATTAAATTAGTGCTTTTGCTGATGATGTTATCTTGTTGCTGTCAAAGTGAAAAATTATACAGTGGACCCAGAGTTCATAACTCATTCTAACCTGACACTATTCATACACTTCACACTATATAAGCACACCAGCACAGCCACAAAGTTACCGAGGAATGTGAAGACAGTACTTTGATCATGAAACACCACTCCAGAAACTCTAGCTTAGGCATAATCTTTAGGGCCAGAGGTCAGTTCTTGAAGGTCTCAACAGGTAAACTGCTGAAACTAATTTCAGAGCTGTTGTAACAGATAAGCGTGACTTACTCTTTTGGAAGAGATCTGCATATTGATGATGGATGAAGAGTCCTATAGAGAGAAGAACATGCATTTGTGCTTACTCGGGTTTCACAAGGTGCTTTGATATTTGATAACTCATCCTGCTTTCAAACTGTTTTTTTTTAAATGCAAACCCCCACAGCTGCAGTAAAGTCAAGTCAAGTCAAATGGCTTTTATTGTCATTTCCTAGAAGATCGTCATGGCGCATAAAACACACAACTCCAAGGAATATTTCAAACTAAAATATATATTTTAATAAAGGACTACATAAAGTATGCTGACTGCAGTGCTGACCAGGACAAAGTTCTAGTTTGTCTAGGGAATAATGTGAAAAAAAAGACACACACCTTGAAGACTTGCAGTTCCTCTAGAAGCAGCTCTGTGTTGCTCCAGCTTCCTTTAGGCACAGAGATCACTTTCAGAACAGTGCCGACATCTAGAAAGGTTTAAAGACACATAAAGTATTACAGACACAATCATATGCAAAAGCTCATTTGAATAATGTGCATCTTGTGCATATTGTCGAACTACACAGAATAACAAATAAGTAAAACTAAAAGTAATACATTTACTGATAAAAACAAACAGGCCAGTATGATTTGGTGAGTTAATGACTTATACACCACTCATTCACTCACTCACTCATCATCTATACCGCTTAATCCTGTATTCAGGGTCACGGGGGCCTGGAGCCTATCCCAGGAGATTTCGGGCATAAGGCGCGGTACACCCTGGACAGGGTGCCAATCCATCGCAGGGCACAGACACATACTCACACACTCATTCACACACTACGGTCAATTTGGGAATGTCAATGAACCTAACCTACATATCTTTGGACTGTGGGAGCAAACCAGCGTACCTGGAGGAAACCCACCAAGCACGTTGAGAACATGGAAACTCTATGCACACAGAGATTGGAATTGAACCTCGCCAGTAATCCAACCCAGACCCTGGAGGTGCAAGGCGACAGGGCTAACCACTACACCACTGTGCTGCCGTACTTATACACCAATCAGCCTTTAAACATTAACACTGATTACGTATCAATTGTATGAGGTGGTGGTATCAAAGCACCAACCTTCATAAGTCAGTGTGCCAAAAGACACCTATCCTGTGTACTGTACATCAGGAGCTGTGCAACTGGTGCTATTCTGAACACGTATGTGACCCCATCTGCTATCTCATCATGGACAGCAAGTTAGAACAAAGAACTCTAGATTTCACTTAAGGTGAAATTCTGTATGAAACTAGGCAAAGCTGCCACAGAGACATTTGACATGATTCAGCAAGTTTATGGTGATGCTGCAATGAGTCATTCAAGGTGTTCTGACTAGCATGCGAGTCATTACTGGAAGACAATGAGAGATCCAGGACCGGATGTTGTGGATTGCTTGCGAGGTTGAGCTCGTTGAAGGTCGTTGAATGGCAATTGCTGCCATTGTCATTGTGTCATACGGAACAGTCAATGCAATCCTCAGGTGTGATTTGAACATGTGCCATGACCTACAGTAGGAGCAGTACTTCCCCAGGCTACTGGCCCAGGAGCAGAAGAAACATGTGTCGAAGTCTGCCAAGAACTCTGTCAGCGGTGGTTGACTCATGCTTCATTTCAAGTTCACCCAAATTACTGGCTGCGAAACTTGGGTATTATGGGTACAATCCTGAGATGGAGCAGTGGAAAAGCCAGAGTCAGGTCTGCATGCTTATCATGGAATTGTGCATTGAGAATTCGTCCCCAGGGGCCAGACCATCAAAAGGGACTCCTAATGGCAGGTTTTACAGCGTCTGAGGGAGGACAGTGAACAAATAGAGCTTGTAAAACAGAGCTAACTTCTGAACTTTTTGAGAACACCTCATACACCAGTAAACTGGTGGCAGGATCACGGTCACCCATGGCTTATCTAGCCATGTGGGGACCAGAAAATCTGGTCCAATCCCACAGAAAAAGGCAATATTTTCCACAATGGAAAAGTATAAGAATGGTCGTTCAAGGGCCCAGCAAAAAACCAGTTGATTCAGCCTCCTAATTCCCCAGATCACAAACCAATTGACCAAACAAATCCAATCCATGGGGGCCACGACAGCACCCTAAGGATCTTCTGCCAATATCTTGGTGCCAGACACCACAGCATACCCCCAGATGCCCTGGGGAGGCATGCCCCAAATCCATGCCAGAACTGCCCCAGTGGCACAAGGAGAACCTAAAACATAGGTGGTTTTAATGTTATGACTGATTGGTATATATTCTATCCATGTATACAGGGACTTAAATAATAGTATATAATATTATGGTTATTTTATGATTATATGAGCCTAATGCAGAGCTTTATACCAAAGAACTGCTGACTTCTGGTTATTCATCAGGTACTGGTTCTGGTTATTCAGCATTTCAATTTTATTTAAATGTATCACCATCTGGGACAGCTGTTCCAGCTGCAAGGTTTGGGCGAAAGTGCTTGGTGTAATAATCTTTTATAATAACAACTCTTACACAAGAACAGGACACTCCATATAGACTGCGTTGAACAATCAACATGGTATTTAACAAGCAAATAAAAAAAAAACAAAAGACAAATATTGTATATGCAACATTTAAATTTTTGGTAACAATCTGCATTTTTTTGTCTTATTTACCGTTAAACCCAGGTAATTACAGTTTAATATGATAAAGTCTGTTTATATTTAAGTTTTGGCCAAATTGCTGTGGTATAAGAGGAAAGTTACTTCATGATGTACTGTACTATTATTTAAAAAAGAAAAAAAAAACTTTGGGATGTTAACTATGAATGTAATTCCAGTTTGTACTGGAGTCACATCACACCATCAGGCCATTACATATTATAGCACAGAACCATAATGTTTTATTATTTGCTTAATTTACATTAACACACTATCTTGCTCTATGAAGGCTCTAAAGTGGTTGACCTGTTCCGATGAACATGACGTCGTAGTGGCCGTCTGCAGCATTAACTCGATCCACAGCGATCTGTGTGAAGCTGTAAGGCATTCCTGTGCGCAGGAAGAGTGGACGGCCAGCGAGTGGCGTCACTGGGTTATACATCAACGGGTGATGACGCGCGAACTGGATCACGTTATCTGGAAAGCCTTTGGTGGACTCGAAACTTCCGAACGTCTTACTGGGACACTAAAGAGTTTTTAAAAAAATCCATTATAAATTATTGCAGGTTGGCACACCAAGCTTATTCTGTCTAGAGCTTACAAACTCTTAGCAATGATGTTTCAGTGAATTAAGGAGCTCACCATGCCTGGCCGAGGGTAAGGGACTTTGCCTTGGAAAGGTACCCACTGGTAATTGGGGCCCTCTTTGTGGGCAAACGGCCCCAGAAACGCCCTGCGGATGTCGTTCATAGTGTACAGGCAGACGGCCGATCCACGGAATACACTACTGCAGGAAAGAAGTACAAGCATTATTAAAACGATATGCAGAAAACAATTTTTAAACCTACAGGATCTGACAATCCCTTTTTCTGCACTCTTTAATTCAGTTTAACATTCATTTGAATTTAGATTTCAGTTTTTATACAATAATTTCTCAAAATGTCAAACAGTGCAATTTTTTTTCCAATGAAATCAGTGTGTTATAAGGCATTCAATCATTTAACTGTTATACAGCTGTGTACCCATGACCGTCTGACCTCTCACCTGGATGTCGAAAAGACTGTGTAGACCAGAGGATTCTTCCTGTCTCGCGTCTGCAGCAGGAACACATCCCCTAAAAGTTGGGACGGACATAAATAAATCAGACACTCTACTTTAAACTGACACCTATAGAGTGTTTGATGGGGGAGAATGAATGTGTTTGTGTGTTTGCTCTTACTGAGATCGTCAAAGTGTGTTTCACTGCCATCACTGCCTGGTACAGAGCAAACAAGTCGAGTCTTCAGGAACGTTGTCCACTTATTCACTAAACTACGCTGCCCGCCCATGTCATTCTACAACACACACACAAACACTCACACATAATTTTCAAGAACTTACAAATCTAAAAAAAAAGTTTTTGTTGCCAATAAATTAACTCCATCCTGATCATCCTGCTTACCCGGCATAGCTGGCCGATCCGAGCGTAGGTGACCTTGCCGAAGCCTTGAGCTTCGACGGCAGTTTCTCGGAAGAAGAAGAAGACCTTATCATCATCAGGGTTTTCACTTTCCGGAACAGCAAAAGCACTTATAAACTTGGGCTCTGCAAGACATGTGCATACAATGACAGATATGGCTCAGACATTGAAATACAGACCTCATTGTACTGTATTAGGAAGTTTACTCGTTTCAAGGTCAGAAAGGATGTCTTGATTAGATCTGTGGAATCCAAGCATACCGTTGAGCCAGCGAGAGTCGTGTTGCTCGGTGCGTATGGATGGTTTCTGTCCCAGACTCCTGAAAATCGTGAAATCCCTTCCCATCAGGTCAGTGGCCACTCCTGAATACAGCTCATCACCTAGGAGCCAAAAATGATATCATAATTTCATAACACAATTTGATTGACAATTTGATAAACAAGCAAATTATTATTTTTTCCTTTATAATTAAATTGTTCAATATTGAGTACGTCCCGCCTTGTACCTTAAACCAGCAATGCCCTGTGAGACCGTTCTATTGGACCCAGTATTAACCTTTTCAGCAGGTAGAGCTCCTGTAGCTCTTCTTTTGCAAACAGACCAGCCTTCATTCCCCATGTGCAACTGTGATCCTTGACTGGCCATGACGCTTTTGCCAGTTCGCCAGGTTGTAATTCCTTGCACAACTTTTGGTTGGTTCTCACCACTTCAAGCCAGGACTGTCCCATAGAGCTTTAGTTTTGGAGTTGCTCTGACCTAGTTGTCTAGCCATCACAATTGGCCCTTGTCGCACAAATCCTTGCCCATTATTTCTGTCAAATTTGATCAACATTAGGGACAAAAAACATTCACTTGCGGCCTAACATACCCACTCACGTCCAGGTGCCATTGGTACGAGATAGTGTACCTATAGCTATAGTGACAAGGGCTAAAATGTGATGATGACAGTGCAACTCTAAAACTGCAGCCACTGTGGGGTGTTCCCAGGCTGCAGTTTTCAGGCCCTACCAAAACCAGTAAACCAGTGACAGGGTCATGGGTGGCCAAGGCTCATGATCTAATATAAGAGCTGCTGTAGCTCTAATTGTTAAAAATGGTTAATGCTGGTTTCCTTAGAAAAGTGTCACAGCACACAGGTCATTACTGTTTTGGTGGCAAAAGAGGGAACCCACTCAATATTAAGCAGGTGGTCGCAATGTAATGGCTGACCTGGTGTATTTGCTAGCTGTTTCCAAAACGGAGCACGGTTACTGTCTGTTATGTTTTAGGGAGTTCTACAGTAGTACTGGCGAGTAATTACTGTATACAATAAGAAAGATTAATAGGCATACTGACCAACCAGAACAGAGGCTGCAGTGTGTCGTGGGTCATAAGGACTTTTCCCTTTACCATCTTCAAGGAGAGATTGATCAATTCGAAACACATGATCCTACAGAAAGGGGAGAAAAGAAAAGTGAGATACAGGCTGTTATTTTCCAGTTCACAACAACATTCTTCTTCCAATGGAAAATTGGAGCCCTTCTCATAGCATAAAGGGTCCAGCTGCTTGCAGCCATCTCTCTCTCTCTCTCTCTCTCTTTACCTCCACTTTCTGTCCAACCTCCACGTAAGCACAGGTCGGATGAAAGGCTCCAGTCCCACAGGCATACAGGTGTGTTCGGTTAAAGTGATGTAAAAGCTTCACATAATTCACGCAGTCCGTCTGCAAAACATAAACAGTGACAGTGACACGATTTTTTCACATTCAACACAGTTCACAGAAGTGTGAGCCCCCATCTGGTGAGTCTTGCAATCACACACACGCACACCCCTACTGTATATGCATGCACACATGGTATTACACAGTGTGACACTTTGGCTGATCTCTTACACTCACATTCATTTCAGAATTATACTATGTAATGATCTGTCATCTTTACAGAACCAGATCACATTCACTACACAGTGCATGCTGCGAAATCCAAGAAAGCGAGAACTGGTAACCATTTAAAGACAGGACTATACTGTACATAATAAACCCAACACTAAAGCGGTCAAAAGAAGTAAAGGCCACAGCAGATGAATGGCTATAGCATAATTATTCTGTGTATAGAATAACATCAGTGGTTGGCCCAACGTCATTTTGTTCATTGGCCCAACGTCATTTTGTCCATTGGCCCAACGTCATTTTGTCCATTGGGCCACTGTTGGATTATTGGTGGGGCCAAAGATAGGTTGGTCCAACATTAGTTCAGTAAATAATGGCAAGGTTGAAAATTCAAAATTGGAAATTAAATTATATTGCTTTAGCTTTCTGCAGTAGGCTGTCTCAATGAAGCCATCACATCAGGAGCATGTTGGTTATCTAGTACATACACACGTGGACAAAATTGTTGGTACCCTTCGTTCAATGAAAGAAAAACTCACATTGGTCACAGAAATAACTTTAATCTGACAAAAGTAATAATAAAAAAAAATTCTATGAATGTTAAAGAAATGAAAGTCAGACATTGCTTTTCAACCATGCTTCAACAGAATTATTTAAAAAAATAAACTCATGGAACAGGCCTGGACAAAAATGATGGTACCCCTGTGAAATACTGAAAATAATGTTAATTCAAGGTGTGTCCACTAATTAGCATCATAGGTGTCTACAATCTTGTAATCAGTCAGCGGGCCTATATATAGGGCTCCAGATAGTCACTGTGTTGTTTGGTGACATGGTATGTACCACACTCAACATGGACCAGAGGAAGCAAAGGAAAGAGTTGTCTCGGAGATTCGAAAGAAAATTATAGACAAGCATGTTAAAGGTAAAGGCTATAAGACCATTTCCAAGCAGCTAGATGTTCCTGTGACTACAGTTGCACATATTATTCAGAAATTTAAGATCCATGGGACTGTAGCCAACCTCCCTGGAAGTGGCCGCAGGAGGAAAATTGATGACAAATCAAAGAGACGGATAATCCGAATGGTAACAAAAGAGGCCAGAAAGACTTCTAAAGAGATCCAAGGTGAACTTCATGCTCAAGGAACATCAGTGTCAGATCGCACCATCCGTCGTTGTTTGAGCCAAAGTGGACTACATGGGAGATGACCAAAGAGGACACCATTGTTGAAAACAAATCATAAAAAAGCCTGACTGGAATATGCCAAACTACGTGTTGACAAGCCACAAAGCTTCTGGGAGAATGTCCTATGGACGGATGAGACAAAAATGGAACTTTTTGCCAAGGCACATCAGCTCTATGTTCACAGACGGAAAAATGAAGCACATCAAGAAAAGAACACTGTCCCTACTGTGAAACATGGAGGAGGCTCTGTTATGTTCTGGGGCTGCTTTGCTGCATCTGGCACAGGGTGTCTTGAATCTGTGCAGGGTACAATGAAATCTCAAGACTATCAAGGGATTCTAGAGAGAAATGTGCTGGCCAGTGTCAGAAAGCTGGGTCTCAGTCGCAGGTCATGGGTCTTGCAACAGGACAATGACCCAAAACACACAGTTAAAAACACCCAAGAATGGCTAAGAGGAAAACATTGGACTATTCTAAAGTGGCCTTCTGTGAGCCCTGACCTCAATCCTATTGAGCATCTTTGGAAGGAGCTGAAACATGCTGTCTGGAAAAGGCCCCCTTCAAACCAGAAACAACTGGAGCAGCTTGCTCATGAGGAGTGGGCCAAAATACCTGCAGAGAGGTGCAGAAGTCTCATTGACAGTTACAGGAATCGTTTGATTGCAGTGATTGCCTCAAAAGGTTGTGCAACAAACTATTAAGTTAGGGGTACCATCATTTTTGTCCAGGCCTGTTCCATGAGTTCATTTTTTTTAATAATTCCGTTGAAGCATGGTTGAAAAGCAATGTCTGACTTTCATTGGTTAACATTCATAGAATTCTTATTTATTATTACTTTTGTCAGATTAAAGTTATTTATGTGACCATTGTGAGTTTTTCTTTCATTGAACGAAGGGTACCAACAATTTTGTCCACGTGTGTAAATAACCTTGAAAGAACTATATATCTAACTCAGTGGTTTTCTAAATGATAAACGTTAAATTCATTGTGCTTTTTGCACAAATGTCAACTGTCAAACAGGTCACTAGATGGCGCTAATCATTAAGGAGGAAACTAAAACCCCACACAGGCCAGGTGCTGCTGCTTAAGTCGTGAAGCCAAGCTAAACACAGCCAAGCTAAACACAAGTTTTGTGCCTCTTTGCTCCTAACTACAGGTGGGTTAATACCTTCAAATTCCTCCAAATGAGATGTAAACACCCTTGAGTAAGACATAAGTGTGTTGGTAGCAAGACTGGTGCACAGTCATGTTGGAACTGGTGTGGGGTTGTTTTTCAGAAGTTAGGGTTGGCCCCTTACTTCCAGTGAAAGAAACTCTTAATGCTTCAGCATGCCAAGACATTTTGGACAATTTCATGCTTTGTCGTGGGAACAGTTTGGGGATAGCCCTTTCCTGTTCCAACATGACTGTGCACCAGTGCACAAATCAAGGTCCATAAAGACATGGATGAGCGAAGAGTTTGGTGTTGAAGAACTTGACTGGCCTACACAAAGTGGAACTAGAACACTAGATGGAACACCTTTGGGATGAATTAGACACATTTTAGACTGTGTGCCAGACCTTCTCGTCCAACATCAGTGTTTGACCTCACAAATGCGCTTTTGGAAGAATGGTCAAAAATTCCCATAAACATACACCTAGACACTGTTGTAGCTGCAAAGGGTGGGCCAACATCAGATTAATCCCTATGAATTAAGAATTGGATGTTACTCAAGTTCATATGTATGTGAAGGCAGCAAAGACTTTTGGCAATGTAGTGTATGTCTCTCTAAATATGGTCTAAAGAGGTTTTTGAAAGCCATGTCAATTTTTTGCCTAAAAATTTATCTAATTAAAAGCACTCATAAAGTAACTGGTTACTCTGTCTGACCTGTAGTCACTTGACTTATTCTAGCTTGTAGAGAATACCCATAATGCACTTTGCTGTTAGGGGCTAATCTGTCTCTCTCTCTCTCTCTCTCTCTCTCTCTTTCTCTCTCACTCACATACACACACACACACACTAATAATCATTTGTAAGAGCACTCACTGAAGCGTGCCATGTTTCCCAGGACTCTCTGGATTGCTACGACAACGCAAGGGCATCAAACATTGAAATTGCATAGAGAGGGGAAGCAACGGAGGGATATCGGACAGATGAACGAGGGTTTAGTGAAGACAAGTGTAGGAGAGATTTAGGAGTAAAGAATAGACCAGGCATTGTCTCAGAATTACTCATTAGTTTTAAACTCCTCAATGCCGCAGATGAGACGAGAAGAGAAGAGAACGCAACAGTAAAAAAGAAAAAGAGGCGGAAAAAGATAGAAAGGATATGTGGAATCATAAATTCCTCGTATTTCTCTTTGTTTCTGTAGCACCTGTTCATTCTGTAATTATCTCTCTTTATCTCTTGTTTGAGACCGTGGCATCCCTCGTTCTTCATCTTTGTCCACGGAGCATTACCTCTAGCTAATGACCTGAGCCCTCAACATCTGTTTAATTGGGGTCAGGACACACCCTCAGAACATCACAGAAAACCAAGCATCTGTCTTAGTACAATCAGCTTCCGTCCTGTGCCTCAGGGGAAAATAGCAGAGACACAGGATTGACCTTAAAATCGATGTCTTTATAGTAACCAGAATGAGGACAAATGAATGTTTTCTCTGTCTCTCTTTGTTGTGTCTTGGTCTCTTGCCATATCGTCTTCTGTTTGGTTTCTGTTCTATCTCTAATTCTGCAGTTTGCCTTTTCTCAAGGTTCTCAGGGATAAAAACAAATCTCATGGATAAGATTAAAATAGCTGCTCGAAAAATGACATCACAAACTATCCCTGTGTGTTGTGCACAGTTTAAACTATTTCAACTGTCCGGCTCCAAAAAAAAAAAAAAAAAAAAAAAGAGGAAAAGAGGACGCATTTAGTCAAAACACAATTGCTGTTTAATTTTTGTACTTGACGGCGAGACATAACAAGCAACAGAAACTCACAGGAGGCAGTTAAATACTGTGTAAACTTAATTCAACTCAGAAACCATTTTTGGTGTTACACTGATCAACAATAACGTTCAAACATTAACGCATTTTGCCCAATATCGTCTAGGTTCCTCTTGTGTCACCAAAATAGCCCTGACCCCTCGAGACATGACTCCACAAGACCTGTGGAAGTGTGCTGTGGTGTCTGGCACCAGGACATTAGCAGCAAATCCTTTAAGTGCCGTAAGTTGCAAGGTGGAGCCTCCATGGATCAGACTTGTATGTCAAACACATCTTAGAAATGCACGATTTGGGGAAATTGGAGGCCAGATCAACAGGCTTCAACTTTGAGCCGGCTAAGCCTGCCAAGCTGTGATGCACTGAGTGTTCTGATACCTTTCTATCATAGCCAGCATTATTGGCCCTTGCTCACCACACGCATAAATGAGCCTTTGCTTCCCATTATATGTACTGTATTACACACAGAACATAGTTTCCTCCTCAGAACATAGTTTGATATAGAATTGTGTGCCAGAACTTCATTAAATCATTAAATGAAATCATTTCATATGTGGCAATTTTAGCATAATAAGATTATAAAGTTCAATCTGCAGCTTCTCCAAAGTTACCATGGGTCTCTTGCCTCCGATTAATGCTCTCCTTACCTGGCATGTGAGTTTAGTTGGATGTCTTGGTAGGTTTGCAGTTATGTCAAACTCTTTCCATTTTCGGATAATGGATTGAGCAGTTCTCTGTGAGATGTTCAAAGCTTGGGATATTGTTTAAGAACCTAACCCTGCTTCAAACTTCTCCACAACTTTATCCCTGACCTGTCTGGTGTGTTCCTTGGGCTCAATGATGCTGTTTGTTCACTAATGTTCTCTAACAAACCTCTGAGGGCTTCACAGAACAGCTGCATTTATACTGAGATTAAGTTACACACCGGTAGACTCTATTTACTAATTATGTGACTTCTGGAGGCAATTGGGTTACACTGAATACAAGCTAGCTTTGAATAGTGCTATTGGATTTTATAAGTCAAAGAAATTGAATGAATGGAACAGACAGCACATCTCTGAGGACTTGTAGCAACATATTTAAATGTCACTTCAAAGGTGATGCATTTTGGCCCAGAAACCAAATGTTTTTTTGTTTTTTTGTGTGTGTGTTCTTCAACTGGGTTTTTCAACAGACGTGTGATATTTTATTCCATAAGTTTTTTTTATTTAAACAATATTTCAGTTGGTGTTGCATTATTAACCTTATCCATGGTTCTGCGCAATGAAAACACACACTTATAGAATCCAATACACATTGTTGAGTTTACTGCTCCCCATGCAGTGTGCGTGTGTGTGTGTGTGTGTGTTTGTGTATAAGGGCTTTGACACATCGTTCACTAATTAAGTTAAAGACAAACAGTGTCTATAAAAGGGTCCCTCTCCTTTTCTTTCTCTGCTTTTGTCTTTCTTTGTGTCCCCCAACTTTTCTATTTCGATAGGTTTATAGCTTGCAATTAGCAAGGGGTAAGAGGTTGGGAAAACTCTGTGTCATTTGTGTGTGTGTGTGTGTGTGTGTGTGTGTGTGTGTGTGTGTGTGTGTGTGTGTGTGTGTGTGTGTGTGTGTGTGTGTGTGTGTGTGTGTGTGTGTGTCTGCAGGGCACAGCCCATTGTAAGACTGAATTTTTTTTAAGTGAGGCCATTAAACAAAGAGATGAAGAGAAAAAAAGGAACAAACACCAAAAGAAGCAAGTAGAGAGTCAGTCAGTGATTTACACGGAGACATAATGAGTGTGCCTCTGAGCTTGACTCCCTACTAAGTGAGATACATGAACTTTAACCTCTGACCTTTATATGATACAGAACATTAAATCTTCGTGTGACCGTGTACATGTAGTTAATATGGCTAAGTCGAGCAGAGGCCTTGTGCTTTCCAAGATCATTGAACACAGTACAGTATAGTTGTGATATAACATAGCGATAGTGTGTATATTAAGATTAAGATTAATTCGAAATAGCAGTATCGGTCATGATAAGAATATCAATTGGTGCTTTTACAATGAAATTATTCATTCTAATTACATTTTTAAAATGCAAAATCAACAGAAAAAGTACATAAACATAAAAGCTCTAATAAAAAACATTAAAATTACAGTTATGCTGCCCCTCTTTGTGTACAGTATGTATACTATAATTGGACAATGTGTGCTTGACCTATTTACTTTTTTTTTTTTTTTCTCCTCCTAGTAACCTTAGAAGTAACCTTATTTAGACATCTTTTATTTTTGAAAGACAAAAGCACTTAACCCCGCTGGCACATTTATACCAACCACCATATCAGTGGGCAATTTCATGATATCATCTTATTATCGTGATAACTATCACATTAGCGAATATTTTCATTACCTCCCTCACAATGACATAAACCCAGAGATTTCGTTTGATTCAAACTGATTACAAAATCTACTGTATAATTGGTGCATATTTTGTCTGCAAACATGTCTTTGCTGACTTTGCATGGCTGGCTATAGTAAGATGAAGATAAAAATTGTATATATTTGACTCAGGTAATAAGTCAGATTTTGGATATTTTTTAAGTTATGCATATTTTCAGAATCCTGGTTCAATGAGCAAAATTCTGAAACTAGGCTTATTACTGTATAATGTTGGCTTGCTGAGGTATGACCTGTGAGAGCTTTACGAGGAGGGGCTCAGGAAAAAATGCTGAAATTCCAAATTTAGAACGTTTAAATAAGAATTGCATGATGGAGTAAAATACAGCCTCAGCCTCATTGTGACACCAGGATTTTTATACTACCCTTAAAAATACCTTGGCCAGCAGCGCGGTTTTACAGCAAAAATAGTGTTCAGCTTGGATTGTGTTTATAGAAGTGCTTTAAGAATAAAAATACTGTTTTGAAAGATCAGGAAGATAATTAGTTTTTTCCAACCTATTTTTGCTGAAATGTTATATTTGACATATTTCACCTATTGCAGTCTATTGGCCAAAGCGCTTAACTAACTTGTACGACTTAATACCTGACTGGATATGGCGGGTCAGATACTGTATTAGCAGAATATTTGAACATTAGTATGGTGAGAAATGTGTACGTGACATCATAGCAGATATTGAGAGTGTTCACATTGGGCCTCATTTATCAAGAACAAAAATAAATAAATCTGTAAATGTTTCATAAAAACATTTTCTCAAGAAATTTGATATTCATTAAAGTACGGTAGTCCAAGAAATAATTGTTGTGTCCTTCTAGAGCTCCTGCGTTTGTGTAGTATACTGTAAAACAATTAACTAATGTAAACCTGAGCTGATTTTTGGCATAGTGTTATGCCATGGAGTTTAAATAGCTCATTAGTTTTTCTTAAGCAATGAGCGCGCGCCAGTGAAACACAGATGCATCTGGATTTGGAAAGCAATTCCAAACGGGCCATTTAGGATGAGTCACCTTACAGTGATAATAGGACATAAGAATAACAAATGACCGAGTGTTTACGTGATTTTAGTTTTGCAATCCCCAATTCTGTCTTCCAAGATTCCCAGAGTGAAGCTAAAGATGCTTCTGTGTTCAGGAAGATGAGTAATTACACTATCAGAGAAGAGAGAAGAAAGAGAAGAGAGGAAAGAAGAAGAAAAGAAGGTTCACAAAGTTAAGACAAAAAAGGGGGATTTTGGGGAATAACAGGAAGGCGAGAGAGAGATTTTCGAGTCAAAAGTTCAGCACACAGTAAGATAATATAGAAAACAATAAAATAAATTAAGATCTAGCTGGGAAGGTTAAAACACACAGAAGGGGGGGGATACGAGAAAAGTCTATTCTCCACGGTGGTCCAAATCTCTCTCTTGTGTCTTGTTGGACACGCATCTACTTATAATATAGGTCATATCACGGGTCAGTGCACTGAATATGAACCCAGCATGTGTGAGTGACTGTGTGAGTGTCTGTAACTGCCAAGTCGACTCTACTTGGATCTCAGAATCAGCTGGTTTTTGTCCACATACACACCAGACACACATTCATATGAATACTCAAATGACCTCAAACACACACACTCTAACATGAAGGCGAGGTGAACACTGTAACATTTTCACACCCAACCCAAACAACTGAGTATTATATGGTTCCAACCACTAGGCATTTTCCGTGAGAACAATCAGGTCATGCATAGTGTTAATAGATTCTTTATATAAAGCGAGATGATAAAAACGTTTGTCTTGGCTGTAGGTTGGTTTTGAAATGAAGACTGCTGATACTCTGAAACAACATTACATGCAATCAGCTAAAGAACATCTAAACAAATTGGATCAGGCACAGAGTCATCAGGTGGAGTCCCGTGGAACAAGCGGTGAAGTGGTCCCTGCGCTAACACATCTAATGTCAGATTGAGCCAGAATGAGCACTGTTGGTATTATTTACTCAACCTCAGCATGACTAATGAGATTTCATTTTCTTGAATATAGTTCTATACAGTATGAGGAAAATATGATCAAATCTTGATATGGATTTTTTTAAAATTTTATTTTAAACGTTGAACTCCAAGACTGACACTTACTTACATTTTCTTCCTGATCCAAATAACATCATGTACATTCAAATCCAAACAGCTTGTACCAGGTTTAACCAGAATTGTTTCACAATTTGAGGAAATCACTATCCACCCTTTTACTTAAAACATTTCAAAAATACAAGTCGCTACTTTCTATTTGTTATATTTTCAAATCTGACGTCACTACATTTCTTTACAATTATACAAATAATCCCCTTTGTTGCAGGTGATGTTTCCTCAGTGTGCTTCAGAATGGTTACAGAGATGACACCATTGACAAGAGCAATGGGTACAGATGAAGAATGGGAAACCAGCACTGAAGACAAGCCATCTTCAGTGGGAGACCATCATTTACGCCAAAAGTTTGGGTTCAATGATAATGCAAATGCATCGCTTGTGATGGAGGCTATGTTAAGTAGAACCTTTGTACAGAGAAAGCCTTACTCTACTGATATATGCAAATTGAACGACCTATCTCAGTTCATCAAAAATACATTTGCATTACTTTCATTACTTCCATTTGCATTACTTTCAGTACTGCCCTTGTATATTTATAAAGCTCTATGTACATTTTATCAAACACTATCAATGATGCAATCAAAATTCCTGATTGGAATGGTTCCTGGTGAAGAAGGGGATCTCCCTCTCCACAGGACATCCAGATAGGAAAATTATACAAATCATTTATTTCATCCTATCCAAATCAGGCGGTTAAATTCCCTGACTAAAAAGTCCCATACAAAACTCTTCGGGTAAAACTAATCCATCCTGAATAGTGCTTAATCCTGCTAATTAGCTGTTGAGTTGATTCACCAAGCTGTCCAGGACTCTAGACCCTTAGGACCGCCACTGATGACCCCTGGATTAGGCAAGCTTTCACACATCTACATTCAGAGGCTGACCGAGATGTTCAATAATCTCTGTCTAGTTAAAAGCTACAAAACCCACAAAAGACTCTTTTATAAACAGACAGTATTGATCTGTAGTCCATAGAGTAGCAGAAGGGTTGTTGGGGAAGAAAAAAAAAGTTTTCCCCTGAGCTCTGAAATACACTTTGCATATATTAGGCTTATACTAATATAATTATATATTACATGTGTATATTAATTCAAATAGATTTTTATACTTTTACTACTATATGTATTTAAGGCTTACTATCTACAAGTCTGGCAAGGGTGAATCTTTTTAATATTCCTATTATACGAATTTATTGCTAGTTCTCAACTAGTGTAAATGTCCTCCCCTTCATATGCAATGGCACTGTAAATGCTGAAAGAAATATATCTAATGTCAATATCAGACCTCTGAATATTAGCCTGATGCTAATCTTGATGTCCTTGTTGTACTGTACCTAAGACAACTCTATACAGTTTACTTTTGCCAAGGATTGTGAAACACCGAAAGCGTGGTTACGAAATGATTCCACACAATGCATGCCCTGTTTTCACCTGCAGGTTCAGTGCTGTGTCAGTCATGATCATTCGTGTTTACATAATAAAATACCTCGGTGGATCAGCGCTGATACCGATCCGGTTCATCAGACAAGTTTGGACCACGGTACTGATAAAGGAGATAAAATCGTGTTGTGACTGATAAAATCTTACATTGATATCCTTTCCTGCCCAGTTGCACTCTTCCCTCCATTCCACGGGGGCCGGCCAGTAAATCTAGAGGAAGAGAGAGAGAGAGAGGTTTAGGAAAAGGTCATGACCTATGCAGGGTTTGACTTGTCCAGTAGCTAGAGGGTCATTCTCTTTGGATATCCTATTGTTAAAAACACAACTCGGGGCTGCACACACAATCACACACACAAACACATTACAGATATATATGGCCTAATAATATCTGTAATATCTGCCAGGTATGTATTTGTGGCAACATTTGTCTGGTCCCCATATGGATAAAAAAAAAAAAAAAAAAATTCTTACTGAAAAAGAAAAAAGCTTCAGCCTTTATTCCAAGACCTAAAAAGGGGTTTCCATTAAGTTACTGAGATTAATGTTAGGGTTAGATTTAGATATAGCATTAATTAGCTCCATTAATATTACTGCCAATTCAAGGTCCTTAGAAGGATAGTACGAAAAGAAATTGTGTGTGTGTGTTCTTCCTAGACAGCGATACTCCTGGCCTCAGCAGTGACCTCATCTCTCATCTTTCCACTCTAGAGGAGAGGAAAATCCCTCACTCATTTATCAACACGTTGGCCTTTATCACCTTAAATCATCAGGTTTCATCTGGAAGCCCTGCAGAGATTACCTTTAACACCTGTTTAAACCAGCGGTTATCACCTTTACACTTTTAAACTAGAAACAACATTTCTCCTAAATACACACAGCGTTCTAGAAAAAAGTCATAGTTTTACAATAAATCCCTTTTTCTAAATATTTCATCTTGGCCTTTCTCCAAGAGCCAGCAGGTCCTCGGGATACAAACACTCAGATGAATGGGCAAACAGGGAGAAGAAAAAGCCTTTCTACTGTATGTAGTGGAGTGCATTTATGCTGTCACATCATTTAGTCATCTATACATGTCAGCTATTGGAACAGCTCCCATTACGTGCATTATTTAAAGCTAAGCTGATCCGACAGGACCAGACTCAGCGTTTTAATGGAAAAATAAGGTAGTAATGTTTTTAGTTTGAAATCCGTGCCATGATTCCCCTTGATTCACTCCCTGGAATCCATGGCTAAAGTTACACCTTGTTACAGGTAGTGCAAGTGACTTTTTCAGAAGCAGATAGCTCTAGTAAGTGACCTTATAGAAATACTAAGGTTTCAGTTGCATTACGGAAATTCCAGTGTTTCTGGGTGTGATATTTGCGCTTACGTTGGTTAAAAAAAATGTCTCACAGCAGAGACAAGTTGAGTCAGTTTTCACTTGTTATTTAAAGGACAATAACAGGCAAATCTTAAAATAATAATAATACTAATAATAATACTACTACTTCTAATAATAATAATAATAATAATAATAAAAAACTGTTAAAAGTTTGGACACACATTTTAATTCCACGTTCATTCGTGGAATTTATATATTTAGATATTTTCATTTCTGACTAAAACAATGATGAATGCATCCAAAATCTCCTTTAAACAGTTCATATCGACATGTGTCTGCTACTTGTGATTTGTAAAGTCTTGTTAGTCTAGTGCTGTTAATTGGTGATTGGTGACTCTAAATGAACTTCTCTTTTGTAGCAGAGGTAAGTTTTGGTCTTGGTTTTCTGGGATTGTCTTCATGAGAGCCAGTTTCATCACGGTGCTGCTTCATGATGGGTTTTGGCGATGCACTTGACAATACTGCTGTTGCAAGAATCAATTCCAGAATATACACCTTGTGAAAGAGAAACGGCAGGCTGTGAGACCTGTACTTACAATTATTCACGAACACAACTCGTGAATGATTGTACTTTGACCTTGTAGGTCAATTTGGCAATTTGACATGTAGAAATCCATTTCTGCATGTTTTAAACTCTCATAACTGTGTTCTATTATTCTGTAAAATCAAAAGTCCCAGTTTGACTTCGAAAAAATGACTTATTTGTAAACAAAAGTCTAGATTTTTCTAGGTTTTGCCAACGAACAAAATGTCCTCATTCATGTGATATTTTTGCATGAAGAATATGATGTGTCCGCACCAATCCATTTTGCATACACTGTATTAAATGCATTTAAGTACATGCAATTTATTTCAGCAAAATTGAACTTATACTGTACAAATAAGTAAAAGCTACTCAAAGCCAGATTCCCATTGTATCTGGTTTAGATTGCCTGTATACGCTTTAATGTACATCATTATACAATGCATTCAAAAGTCATTGCTAGCTTTGCAATTTAGCAGACAGATTCGAATGTATTAATCGCAGTTTGGTTTGTTATAAGAGTTACATTGCTTTCATCCAAGTGGAGGACATGGCAGAGCTTTCCAGTCAAATAATACAATGGATTGTGATACCTCAACAACTGTAAACACATTACAAAAACATACTGTAGCTCGCCATATATATTGAGATATAGTACACGTGGGAAAAGGCCAAGCTGCAATAACACAAGCCCAAAGAAACAGCAACACATTGCTTCTTCTTCATCAGTGTGCAGATATGATGGAGGAAATGAGCTCATATGGAAGATATCATTGTCCAGTCCGTCACAAAACTCCTCCCTAATGGATTCTACTGTCAAACTATTTTTCAGCACATTGATACTCTAACTATAATTTGGCACTAATGCCCAATTTCCATTATTTATTCTTCTCCAGAGATTCATCAAGTAATCATGAGAGCCACTGGCACAAAAAACCCATTAGTCAGATAAAATGACATGAAATGGGTAACTGTTCATAAGGGATAAATTACGTATATTAGCTAAAGTTTTGTAGTTAATTAGATTTCCAGCCAACTATAACATTGGACTGGAATAAGTATACGAAGGATATGACTTTTTAAAGGACTAGATCATAATTCAGTGGTTTGTCCAAACCCATACCTGTGTGCATTCGTTGAGGTCATTAATCAGACTCGAAAACTACATTTAATTCAACCATAAACACATCTCTTACTCACTTACCAGTTGTGGAGGTACTGTACTATTTACCTTCCATTATTTCCTTTCCTTTTAAATGAATGTCTTTTACATTCAGCATGTGTGTTGCACACTAACTCCATCCCCAATACCCCTGAAGCCCATTAGCCCACTGGAACATTTGCGCTGTTTGGTGCTACAACATCAGACTCAACTCATCATGCCTGTCATTAGTTCAATAGCTCAGCAGGAGTAGAAGAGTTTTTACCTTTTGTTCTTGCTTGGCAATGTTGTCCAGGCTGAGAGACAACAGGTAGTTTCGTGCTCCTACAAAGAGCCGTCCCCTTTCTTCATCCAATAGGAGTGATCCGAAACAGCACGAGCGCTCTAACTCAAACCGCTTCACTCCATTAAACTGCTGGAGCTCTGCAATGCACACACACACACACACACACACAGAAACACACACAGATGCATACAATTACACATAAATACATACAGATTTCTTAATGAAACTCCCCAAATAGAATATCTGCATACGTGGCAACTGAACTAGAACTGAAACAAGTTACTAACCGTCTCTCTCTCTGTCTCTCTCTCTCTCTTTACCTTATCTCTGGACAGCAAACCATTTGGATACTTTGTTCTCAATTTCATTGATCTAAAATTCTAAAACTCTTGATCTAGCCCATAAAAAAAATGGTGGAATGGTTCCAGGTTCTCACTCACCTTTATAAGTAAGCTTCATCCTTGGCGAAGAAGATGAAGAGGTAGAAGAAGACACAAATGCTCCACTGGATAATGAGCTGACACTGATCAGGCCAAGCATGACAGTCATCACCACCGATATCATAGTCATCATTATCATCATCATCATCATCATCAGGTCTGCTCAAAGGTGATTCGAGATGGGTTTCAAGTTGCTTTGGTGATGGTTTCTGTGATAAGGGTTCTGAACTGCAAAAAAAAAAATGAATAAAAGGTTTTTAAGGTAAGGTCAAGATGAATTGAGAGGTTTTGAAAGCCTAAATGCAAGAAGTCCATGGAGAGTTCCCCCTAAAGCCACGCCCCAAAAATCCATTTAAGGTTTGAAAAGTAATAGACGAGTAGGAGCACTTGGTCTGATTAGTAGCAAAATGTATTTATTTTATTTTTTGTTGGTTTGTTTATTAACTCAATCTGTGTTTTTTTTTTCTAAAAGCAGTTTTAATGAAATGAAAGAAATATTAAACTAATCAAATTATTGACTCTACATTTAAATGAAAAACGTCATGTTTATCATTGTTTCCTGTCTACAGGATAATAATAATAATAATAAGAAGAAAAAGAAATGCATACACTCAAAAATAAGAAGAATTATGAATAATTATAACACAATGCAAATGAATTGACACCCAGGGTAACAATACATCTGACAGTCCACAATTAATAATGAATAGATTTTTTTTTTTAAACAATAAACAAAAAAAATATTGATGTGGTGATATTTTTACAGAAGAATCCCCAGTGTAATGTGATGATATAAGTAATAACAGGAACTATTTTGTCTTGTGGATGTTGGTTCTGAAAAAAGAGCTCAGTGTGAAAGTGGCAAAGGATGCAATTCCTCGAATGACCACTAGGCTCCAAAAGTGAATCCCCCAGAGTTTGACGCACGCACGCACACGCACGCACACACACACACACACACACACACACACACACACACACACACACACACACACAAATAAATAAATAAGTAAATAAATAAACAGATTTTAGTCTCTGTAACTAGATTCCCCATTGATGGCAGCAGTACAGGGTGTGAATTTTTATGTAACTTATCAGTTAAAATTACATGAAGCCAAAAGCATGCATAATTGTGGCTGATTTTATTAAATGTAGGGTATGAGTAATGAAGCTCAATTAAATACAGCGTAATGTTAGCCTACAACTTAACGTTGGTCTCTTTAGCATTTTAGCTTCCCTAAGGCTAAGCTAGCTAGCGTGTGGTAACTGAGGTAAGTAGCCTGGGGTTTACAGTAAGACACATTTGAGCTTTGAAATCATTCTTAAGAAAACCTGTGAGGTCAAGGAGGGTTTCTACAGCTCTTTTTATACGCGCTATGGTTCCACGGAATTTAATCTAACTATAAACAGCTCAAAAGAATAATGTGTTAAACAAAAATCCTGGAATGTGTAAGAAAATAATGCACTGTTTTGCATCAGCAACATCACACCTCATTATTAATATAACAGTCTTTAAATGCCTCTTACTCTCGCTTTCTGATCTGGAACATTCTTTACCAACGTAGGCAACTATTAATAAGGCAAATTATTTCAGACATGCACAAATGCTGACACACACACACACACACACACACACACACACACACACACACACACACACACACACACACACACACACACACACACACACAGTTTTTGGAATGCACAAATGGGCTACTGGTGTTGGCTCTTCAGTGCATTCTAGTAAACTAGGTGGAGCAATGTAATAAATTGGCCGTGCGGGCGGGCACACACACACACACACACACATGCACGTGGTGTGTTTAAGCTGCAAATGTTTGGCCTCACAGAAGTGCCACAGAATGGCCACTAAACCACTGAATGGACTGAGTGGCCACAGTAATTGTGCCAGACCTCAGTCTCACTCACACACACACACACACACACACACACACACACACACACACACACACACACACACACACACACACACACACACACACACACACACACACACTCACACACACACACACACACACACACACACACACGCACACACACACGCACACACACACACACACACACACACACACACACACACACACACACACACACACACACAATTTATCTGTTTGTCTTCTTCTCCATATTCTATTTTCCCTGCCATCCGCCACTCACCACCCATCTCTCTATTTTCTCCGTCCAGCTGTCTCTCTTCTCTTTCTCACTCCATTCACAGTTTTTATCCTCATCTCTCTGTCTGCCCCTCCATCCCCCTTTCTTCTCCCTTCATCCATATGTTCTTCCTCCATCCATATTTTTCCCTCTCTGCCTTTCTCTTTTCCCGTCTCGTTCCTCTCGTTCTCCCTCTATACCCCTGCTTATACCTCTATCCCTTCATATCATTTTCACTCTTCACATTTATATCCCATCATTCGTAGTTCTCCATCCTTCATTCATTATCTCACTATCCCCCAGTCCTCTCCCTCTCCCAGATGAGTTCTCCATCCCTCCATTTCTCTCTACTCCTCCTCCATCTCTCTAATCACTGGCCATTCAACAGTTTCCATCACTCCATCCTCTGCACTGATTTCCTTTGTTCATCCTGGAGTCTCGTTCCCCATCTGCCATTTCTTGCATCACTTTTTGTCTATTCCTTCATCTCTCTGTATCTCTCTCTATCTTTCTCTCTCTCTCTCTTCAACCCCCCCAGTCTATATTACTCTTTTCCTCCATCTCTCACTTTTGCCTTCTCCCTTTGGGCTCATTAAAGGCAAGGCAGATGTCCATCTCTTCCTCTTCTTTTCTTTTTTCGTTAAAGCGATCGGCATATCAGTCACCGATAACCGCATCTATACTATCTGTGTGTGCGGTGTGTGTGTGTGTGGTGTGTGTGTGCGTGGTGTGTGCGTGCGTGGGTCGGTGGGTTTGGGTGTGGGTGGCTGGGTGTACGTGTGTGTGTGTGTGTGTGTGTGTGTGTGTGTGTGTGTGTGTGTGTGTGTGTGTGTGTGTGTGTGTGTGTGTGTGTGTGTGTGTGTGTGTGTGCGTGGTGTGTGCGTGCGTGGGTCGGTGGGTTTGGGTGTGGGTGGCTGGGTGTACGTGTGTGTGTGTGTGTGTGTGTGTGTGTGTGTGTGTGTGTGTGTGTGTGTGTGTACTCATGCTTGCAAGGCTAGAAGAGGGGGAATAAATTGCAATCTTTTCATCCATTACAGCAACCACCAAGGCCAAGAACATTTTTACTCTCTCTCTCTCTCTCTCTCTCTCTCTCTCTGCTGCAGTGATGAATATTAAAGAGGTTTAATCTGCAGGACCGAAGAGGTGAGAGACGACCTACTGACTTAACGGAATATAGATAGTGTGCTCCCTAATGCGCATACACACACACACATCAAGTACACACACATTAAGTACACATATGCTGCATATTCAGCACTTCCTAATGCAGTCCTCTTTACACCACTAACACACATACACAGTCTCTCTCTACTCTATCTCAGTATCCCTCTGAGTCAAGTGTGGTTTCACAATTATTTGGTGCACACACTATTTAATAAATAATGCACACACACACACACACACACACATGGGGCACACATACACCAAATACGCCACTCTATGACAGAAGGCTAGGATATGGGTGTGTTGTCCCAAATGAAACATGCACACACTCATACACACACGTAGATTCAAGAGAGAGAGAATGGCAGGTGTGCTTGGATAGACATGATCCACCCCAGTCCTGGCAGGAATAAAAAGAAAAACGAGTGCATCCCTCTGTCCTTCACACTTCCTTAAACCCTGTGCCATTGCCTCACAATATGTCTTCATTAAAACCAACTCCAAATGTCCACAACGCTTACCCACACACACACATGCACACACACGCACACACACGCACACACACACACACACACACACACACACACACACACACACACACACACACACACACACACACACACGCACACACACACACACACACAAAATGCAGGTGCTCATTTCATTTAAAACTCGTACACCTAACCTCCTTTCTCTCCAGTATAAGGGAGCGAAGAACACATCTCAAATGCAAACTTGAATCTGTTCTTTTTCATAAATCCATCGTTATTTTTATTAAAATCTTTTTTTTCCCAAGATTGCCCGACTAATTTAGTCATGTCCAATTCCTCCTTGTCACTAGGGGGCTCCCGCAATAAGCTACTACTACCACTCAATCGAGTGGGCCGAAGACTATCACGTGTTTCCTGCGAACCACATGACGCCGCATGATCGCATCTTTTCGAACTGCTCGCTCACACACCATAGGAGGCGGTGTAACACACTCGGAGGACAGCGCTATCCGCTCCTTCCGCTTGCATGGGCTCACAGATGCCCCTGATTGGCTGTAGAGCCGTGATTAATGTTGGGGCACAAAGTATCTCTCATCCCTCCCCTCTGAGAGAGCTCGGCCAATCAGCTCTCTCCAGACCTCCAACTGCGAGAGGTTACAGCACCACCCGGGAATCGAACTCTCGATCTCTGGATGATAGGGCGAGCGCTTTAACCACTGCGCCACTCGGAGGACCCATTAATCCATCATTATAACATAATAATAAAAAAGGTACAACTTAGGAACTTCTCGATGCAGTGTTAAGATCAGGGGTTGATTCAGTTATGAGGTACAGATGACAACCTTAACGTAATGATTGACCAGGTTATCACATCAATGCATTCTTCTTCCCTGATGACATGCGGTATATTTCAGGACAAAAAAAATTTAAAGATAGGTTTTGGGAACATAAGGAATCATTTCCCTACAGGAATTGTCCACGATATCGTACCTCATAATCAAAGCTAAAGGTGGCCAAATGAAATCTTAAAGTATGTGATTTTATTGGCCAGCCAGTGTCCTGTAGAAGACCCTATGAATAAGCACATAAATATAAATCCAAGATTTGATTTGTAGATGGTGATAATGTCCAAGCTGCTGTTAAAGAAAATGAATCAACACCTTCTGACCAATCATATTCAAGAATTCACTCACTCACTCACTCATCGTCCATATCGCTTTATTCTGTGTATGCGATCTCAGGCTCCTGAAACCTATTTTAGGAGACTTTGGGCATGAGGTGGGATAGACCCAGGGTGCCAGGGTGACAATTTGGGAACACCAATGATCCTAATGCGCATGTCTTTGGACTGTGGGAGGAAACCAGAGTACTTGGAGGAAACCTATCAAGTTTTTTTTTTTTTTTTTTCCTCATAACAAAAACTCACTTTAAATGAGCTTTAACACTGTGTTTGGTCATATGCTATAGATGTGGTTAAAATGAAGTAAAAAAAAACAACAACAACACTGGAATACTTTGTGAGATCTAACATTGCTGTAAAAGAAAAAAAAAACAATAATATTGCTATAGACATACATTAGTTCCCCAGTGATACTTTCAGGGTTATAATAACTTAAAATCTTAAAAATGTTTTGTGAACAACCAACAGACAAAAATGCATAACCTGATAATAACCAGATCTTAAAATAACAACTGATTTTCTCTCATTTCTATTCTTACTAATTTTTTTCAATAAAAAGCCCATGTAAGCTCTAACCATGTACTAGATGGCCAAAGTGAGACAGATTGTGAAAGCGCGTTAGACAGTGTTTTATGTTATTATGTGTATTTATGTTGCAATGCTTTCAAAAATCATCCACACTTTAAACAGATGTGAGCCGAGATAGTGAGAAGAAGCGCGAGAGACACAGAGGGGTAATTACTGTGTCATAAGTCTCTCTGGGTTAAGCACAGCGACATGTGAAAGCAAGGGTTCGTGAAAGCAGAGAGAGCAAGAGGCCAGGGGAGAGAAAGAGCGAGAGCCTGAAGGAGAGCGAGTGGATGAGAAAAGGGGCGATTGTTCCTCAGCAGCTCGTCTGGCCTCCTCCCAGCAGGCCGAGACTCTCGTCACAGAGCGGGGCAGAAAAGAAAGAATGGAGAGAGAAGAAAGCGGAGAGGCAGGGTCTGCACTCACACAGGGAGGGAGAAAAGACGAAAGACAGCAGGAGACCAGAGGCAGGGGGACACATTCATGGGACAGGAGTCCCGGGAATGGAGAGAGGGACGGAAAGTCTGTCAAAAGTAAAACTCAAAATTTGATGTCTCTCTCTCTCTCTCTCTCTCTATGTCTGTGTTGTGATCTTTCTAAGCATCCCCCATCTCTAATGCTTCTATAGTAACACGTAAGAGTTGTATGGCAGACTGTTAAGACTAATTAAGACTAATAATAAACTTTTTCTACTCATTTTGTTGTTTAGCACAAAAAAAAAAAAAAAAACATCAGCAACATGTTAAATTACATTAGTTATCTGCAGCAGAATGTGATAAACACCATTTTCAGGTTTTTACTTATTTGGGCAAATTATTATCTGACGCACAAGGTTGTCTGTAACAAGGTGGTTAATTTGAAATCTGTTTTATCATCTTATTTTATATAAGGAGCTTTGAACTTCCATGTTTTAAGCAAAGCTCGATTTCGAAGGAGAAAGCTGTGATAAGTTGTGATAATCACGTCACTTCTTGCTCTCACATGATCAGTGAAGCAAAAGATACCTGAAGTCTGATTTACTTCCATTGTGATAAAAATGTGCGACATGGATTTATAGTGTTTTAAAATATCACCCAGAATATTTTTTGACAAAATCAAGACTTTATATAGAAAGCAAATATTGATCATCTAGACACAGTATTTTCCATATTATTTTCATGTTCCCCAGTGGACACCAGGTTGTGCCCTTGATCAGGCATAAAAGAAGGATTTGTGATTGATGTTAGAAGTCAGCTAGTTTTGCCGCTCATGTTAGGTGTGTGCAGAACAACACGGACAGTTCAGAGGCAATTTGGACTTAAAACGACTTAGAAGCAGTTATTACAGTAGATGGCTTGCTTAAGATGACATATCATTATTGGATGCTTCTGTGACTGGTTTTGAATGTGGGTTTTGGCAGGCGGCTACTCTTCCCTCTTTCTGACCTACCGTACTGATTCACTTTATGTATCCATACCGACCTGCTTTCACCCATGTTGGAACACCTGTGATGTGACGTAGGGTCAGGAGTAGCTGAGTGGTTAAGGCATTGGACTACGGTTCGGAAGCTCCCGGGTTCAAATTCCACAACCATCAAGTTGTCCCTGTTGGGCCCTTGAGCAAGCTCAGATGTATAATGAGGTAAAAATATAATTTGCTCTGGATAAGTGCATCTGTCAAATTCCTAAATGTAAGTATGCTCTATATCATCATTTGTCCAATCGGATTACTCCAGCATAAGCAAAATGGCATCAAAGAAATTACCTTCTATTTGGATACCACACTAACATGTGAACAATTTCCAACAGGCGTTTTTGGCAAATACTAAACAGTTCTAAATGGCCATTATGTACACAGACTGTGTATAGCGGGCATGTATAGTAAATATGGAGACATCTGATACCCAAACATTTTTGCTAATACATTCCAGACACACTCTACTAACCTGGAGATTAAAGCTAGAGATGCTTGTCAGGAACGTTGTTGCCTCGAGGCTATATCTTCTAAACTTTAAAGAACAGGTTGTCTTTACTTTGAAATCGTATTTCAGATACATAATCAGACCCTTAGGGCTTTCCCCTTTAACTTAAGAGAATATTTATATTGTGAAAAATGTACAGAAACAGTGCTGCTTTTATTGCACTAAAGCATAACCTCGGATTCAGAACAGACCCACACACGCAAACACACACACACACACACACACACACACACACACACACACACACACACACACACACACACACACACACACACACACACACACACACACACACACACACACAGATGTATGGACAGTCCAAATGTAAAGCACACATCAGATATTAACTGTGGGAGGACAGAGACAAGTCCCTGTGTGTGTGCCTTTGTTTGAGTGTGTGTATGTGTATATGCGTCAAAAGCGGTAATCTCGGCACCCAGCCGCAAGCACTTCAGTCCACTTTGGAAAGCACACAAACTCCTCCACAAGTGCACTGCATGGGACACACACACACGCACACACACATACACACACACACACACTCTACATAACACTCATAGGCAGAAATAATGGACTTAACTCAAGAGCAGTGAGAGAACGAGTGAGGGAGGGAAGGCGGGACAGGGAGGGAGAAGTGTGGTGAACAGGGCAATGAAATATGCTAAACCTCTACAAGATATTTCAGCTGTCTCTCAAAACTGTTCTGTGTGTATGCACACAATGGGTGTCACTACAGCCATCAGTGTGCTGTAAGCCAAGTTCAGCTGCCGTCAGCCAAACCACACAATCACACTCACACACAGTAAGCCTGCTCAGTGTATGCGCATGGGCATGGTTCCAGAGTTGCCCGGCGCAACCCGAAGCCTCAAATAGCCTCCAAAGGAATGAGATACGGACAAACCCAACAGGCCAGAAAAACTTTCATTCTAAAAACTAATCAAATGAAAACAGCATGATTTCAGCTAGATAACAAACACTTGTAAATGTATAGTATCAGTACCTTACTGTGCTACACTACAGTATATCCTGAAGGAAAAGACCAAATTAGTCCTAGAGGCGAAAAAAGGAAGTAGCTGTGCAGATAGTAGATTATTTATGATTGTACCTGATTTCATGGGCATGTAGAGACACACACACACTCGCGCGGACGCACACACACACACACGCACACACACACATTCCTAGAGTAATAAGATGTAGCCCTGGGTGACAACATCCCACTGCTCTTAACAAACTAACATGACGTAAAGAGTACACTGAACACACACAGAAAGATACACACATGCTTGTTACAAGGTTGCAGAATAGATAAACAATCATTATAACCCATGGTATTGGTATTGGTACCTTGGTAGTCCGGTGGTACCTATACCATGGTACTGTATATAGTTTATAGTATAGTATATATTTTACATTTTTCTACCAGGTTACTTATATGTTACAATAGTTCATGGTTAAAGTAGTATGATACTATGGAACGCATAATAGGTTACTATCAAAAATTTGTTACGCGTGTTTAAGCACCATAATGACAATTTTTATATACAGTAGTGTATACAGTATACATTGCAGTGCAGTGCCATTTACCTGTTATAATATTTTCCAATGTTTAATACACAATACTTCGGTTTATAGGTTTCTATACACAGTTTAGAAGGTGTCTACTGCCTTTACAATACCATACCAGTTGCGTGTACTAATATATCTAACATGGTACAGTTTTTACAAGCATATTATATCTGCTCATTATATAGCAGATATACTGTAATATGCTGAATATTATAATATTTTATATAATATAGTATTGTGGTACACACCATAGTACTACCATGATACCCACTGAATGAACTCTTGTACTCTATAGTTCTCACCATGGTAATGTCTGAAGTACAATGCTAATACTATGGTATCTTGTGGTATTTACTATAGTTTACCATAGCATAGTAACATACAGTATAACTATAATACCATATAACAGTAAATTTTCTTATGGAGGAAAATAAGCCGTTCAGCCTAAAAAAAAACATAATAATGATTCATTATTAACATTTATTGCATTATTTTTTTTTTTCATTTTTCTTTTCGTCTCATAACATATCTGACCATTTGAGGGTTTAGGGCCTTACTCAAGGGCCAAAAAGTTGTGCTATGTGGTTTTGCTGGAGTTTTAACCTGGGAACTTCAAATTAGCAGCCCAATGCCTTAACCAACAAGCTACCCCTGCTCCTTTTTAACTATTTACCCTGATTTAAGTATTTTTTTTTTTGTGCTCACTACTCATACGTTTGCTGTGTTTCAAATGACAGTATTAGTCAAAAACTAGCTATTAATTTGTGTAAGATGTGTTAGCTTAATTCTAACTAATCATCCTTAGTCTTTCTGTCTGATTTCCTTTCCCTCTCACTATTAAGCCTGTTGCTCAAATCAACATTGGGATATAACTAGTCACCTTTAATAACAAGAACTGTTAGCAACATTCTTACCGTAAATAGCTAACTAGCCGAGTACCAAATCTTCACCAGTAGCTAACTCATCGCTAACTCAGCAATGAAAAGTTTTTTTTCCTCTTCTTTAGCTCTGATTAAAAATCAGTCCTTTGAATCAGAGTTACAGTATGTCTTTACATGAAAAAAGAAAACACAATACCATGTTATTATGTTAGCTAGCTAAGTGTTTTTATTTCTTATACAATTAGGCAATACATTATAAATAGCTCTAATCCAAGATAAAATGTGTTGAGTTAATGCTAGCTGATTATATTTAGCCTCTTTTACTTCTTTACTTTTCTGTTTTCATTTCAAATGAAGATTAGTTTCTAGCCCGCTAGACTCTACAAGAATTTTTTTTTTCCCTCATAGTAGGTTGCGAGCTAGTGGTGTGCCTATAGTTTCATTGCTATTTTTATCTTATGAGAAAATTAAACATCCTTTTCATTAACTGAGCACTGAAATGTGATTGGCTGGCATTTATTTATATTCAGAGCTTTTTTCTTTTCAAACAGACTTATGAAGGCAGACATTTTATGAATGTGGAACACTCGATGCCACACGCAATGCCATGTTAGCTAGCTAGTCAAATTGTGGAGGGCAAGTACTGTAGGATATCACTTACATATACAGTAGTTATGGCTGAAGTGAATGAAAACTTCCAAGAAAACCTTAAAAAGGAAACAACGTGGAAGATATAAATGTGCATTAGGTCACCATAAGTTCCTCAGCTATTCAGCGGAGTAGGAAAATCAGAAGACCACAGAAAAATTATCCACATGTGTAAGATGAAATATTGCCTGTCCTTAAATACACTCTTACTTATAAGATGAACAGCCATACAGTTCTGACTGAAAGTGTGTGTGACCATGAGAACTCACATGAGCCAATCACCGTGACAGCAGTCTATACACAGCAACATGACATAAAACAAATTCCTGCTCTGAGAGGTCGAGGCCACCATCACGCAATCTGTTTGTGATTCACCTCTCAAAGAGGATTTTTTTGTTGTTGGTCATATAAGTTATACTCTTTTTTTTAATGTGAAGTGTAAGAACTAGTAATGTATTTTTAGTACAAGCTGCTGAATTATTTGGTTAATTTTTTTTTTTGTCTTTTAGTGCTTCATGAAAAGAGCATCTCATATAATTTTTTTTCTCTCTCTGTGGGTCAATCCATCATGGAGTTAATCCCCATCAACATTAATCCTTTCTGTCTTTGAAGTAGGCATCTCACTCCCCACCCAAGTGCCAGAGTGACAAGGGGTACTCTCTCTCTCTCTTTCACACACACACACGCATGCACACATGCACAAACACACACACACACACACACACATACACACACACACACACACACACACACACACACACACACACACACACACACACACACACATAGTATATCTATCGCTCGCTCTCTCAATCTCTCTCTCAAATATAGTAAACCGGAGAACTCAGAGAAAACCCACGAAGCACAGGGAGAACATGCACACAGACCCAATGTGGGAATCGAACCTGGGACCTTGAGGTGTAAGGCATATATATATATATATATATATATATATATATATATATATCTTTTTTTTTCTTCTCAATGATTTCCATGGTTATAGTGGTACGGTTTAATATACAGAAAAGAGAGCAAGAGTACAACCCCCTGCCACACACAAACACAAACCAAAGTGCCATGCTGAGGTGGGATTATAGATGACAGACAGGTGCTTTCTAGGTGAGATGACACTAATTAAGACAGGGTCAGCTCGTTCTTTTTACTCCAGGTTTCCCCCTGTCCATCTCACTCTCCGCGTGCCTCTCCCATGTGGATCGGCATTGCAAAGCACATTAAGAGCACAAAAAAAGGTTTCTTTCATTCTTAACACTCTTTCTTGCTCTGTCTAAACGTTTCTCTCCAATAACACTGATATCTGGCTGAATAATGTGAATTTTCACGCTGTCACATCATACCATTGTTTTCTTTCTTTCACATCGTACCTGGTAGCCTGTTCCTTGATGTGCTACCAAAAGGTTTACGTTATATGGAATTGTTATAACGCCAGTGGTCACTTGTTATGTGAGTATATACAAACACTGACAATTATAAGCTATGTTAAATAATGAGTGTTGTAAGTGTTGGCACCCATTGTCATGGACACTTATAAACACTGTGGAACATGAAACAGGAAATGCAAAAACAAGTGTCTAAAGTACCATCAATAAGAAATAGTCAATCTCTGAGTCCATGTGTGGTGTGGGTTTGGTGTTTAAAAGGTGTGTAATTTGGAATTGTTTGGTGTTTGGCCAGTGTGTATCGTGGTATTTGTTTACTGAGATTTGGAGGTTTGGGCAGTATGTGAAGTGTGGTGTTTTGTGGTAGGATTAATTTGGTGTTTGATCAATGATCAGTGTCCAGATACTTCAACAATGTATCTGCATTTGGATACGTTTGTGTTTGGGCAGGATTAGATTGGGGTGTCTTGTTGATGGCATTGGTTCAGTATTTGATCAGTGTATATGGTGGGATTGGTTTAGTTTTTGGGGCATTGTAAGTATGGTTGTGTTTGATTAGTGTGAGGGGGATCGGTTTGGGTTTTTGTTACTGTGTGTGATGGGTTGGTTAGACAATGTGTCTTAGATTATCATGCTGTTTGGCTTCTGTGTGTAGGTGGGAATGGGTCTTGGTGGGTGAGATTGGTAAGGTATTTGATCAGTGTTTGTAGGTGGGATTGGTTTGAGTTTTGGTCATTGCAAGTGTGGCTGGGATTATCTATGAGATGTTTGAGGGATCTGAACGTCAGTGTATTGTGGAGGATTGTATGTAGCCTATGGGATTGGTGCTTGGGTAGGATGTGCGAGGCATTTATTTGGTCTTGGGTCTGGGCAGTGAGTGTGGTTGATGCGACTTTGGTGATTGTTCACATGACGCCTGTTGTTTGGGTAATTTGGTTCTTTGGCAAACTGCTTGAGGAGGAAAGTGTGTGTGGGTTGGATTAGTTTTGCATTTAGGAGGTTGCTATTTGAGACATTGGTCTGGTTCTTCTTTTGGTGTTTGAAGCATGTGCAGATGGTCTTGGTTTGGTGCTTGGACAGTCTCTAGGTTGGATTAGTGGGTTTTTTCTAGTCACTTTGTAAATGTGTGCTTGTTTTTGTGTCTGGGTATTGTTTTCCCATGTAGCTTTTGTATATTGTTGCATCGCTTTTGGTGTTTTGGTCTTATTCATGGCATTGCTTTGGTTTTTGAGGAGTCTGAACTTGTGCTTTGGAATAGTTTTGTTATTCAGCAACCGGCTGAGTTTATTGAGGTTTGGGCAATGTTGTTGTTAGAGTCGGTTTTGTGGATGGTCACTCAAAAAGTTTCCTTTCTACTTTGAGCTGCTTGAGTGCTTGCACAATGTGCCCTGCTCGCAGTATTTTTCCAAATCATACTCAAAAAGTATTTCTTTCATATTCTCTCTTTCTTATTGCTGTACACCCACTCAGCAGGACAGGCAGAAAGCTTTCTTGGTATTAATACCTGCAGAGCACATCCATATGCCCCTGAGCAAACACACATTGTGTGTGTGTGTGTGTGTGTGTGTGTGTGTGTGTGTGTGTGTGTGTGTGTGTGTGTGTGTGTGTGTGTGTGTGTGTGTGTGTGTGTGCGTGTGCGTGCGCGCAAGAGGGGCTGCAATGTTGAGGCATGCTGCAGGGTATCTGTCAGGGCCTCTGGTAATATACTAATAATTTACACACACACATAAACACACACATACAATACAACATACACAAAATATTCAAGCAAACAAGAAAGAATTAGAAAATCTTTCACCAGTTCTGTCTGGTTGTTGACGGCTCTGCAAGCATGGAAATCATATGTAGCCTAAAGATAATTAGAAACATAAAGGAAAATCAAAAGTTCATGTCCCTTTTATCAGCCAAAGAACACCCCAAGAAAAAGAACAAAGGAAAAGAAAAAGACCAACATACACTTTAGAACTCACTTTTCCTAGCTGAGCGCTCTAATGCATCATTTCCTTCAAACAGAAGCCACATTTAAGAGTGTGTACCAAACCACAGACACCGCCTTGACTGGAAGCAGATGGAACAGCTCTTTTATCACTACTGAGTTAGCCCTGCTCCACCTTTGCTGCAGCCACACATTTAAGCTCCTTACACACACACACACACACATCCATACCCCCCCCACCTCCCTCTCTAGGAAAGCTGTCTCATCAGTTGAAAGGGCAGAAATCCCCCAGTTTTAAGGTAATTGAAGGCAGAAACACATGGAAAAGGTGATAGATGGGTTTGACATGCACACGCTCTCTCTCTCTCTCTCTCTCTCTCTCACACACACACACACACACACACACACACACACACGCACACACACACATGCCTAGTTCGGTTAAAGTAGCGATCCCACTTCTAACACCAGACGAGGTCTGCAGGTGGGCCATTTACTGTTTCCACGGAAACGCCCACCTGGGAAATCACCATTACCCACATGTTCACCCTCTCTGTCTCTCTCTGTCTCTCTCGCTCGCTCGCTCTCTCTCTCGCTCTCGCACACACACACAAACACACACACACACACATACACAGAGCACCTGGAATGAGTTGTGCTAAAAATACTGGTTTGATTTAATATACTGCCAAAAGCTTTATGGTCAAAAAGATAACGGCATATGGGTTTCGTAACACTAGCATACACTTATAGACACGTGTGATGACGGTGTTTCACTTCATTTTGCGCCACTAGTGCCCTTGTCAGCATGGACATTTAATTACTCTTCAAGCCAGCTCCCTGTGCTCCCTCCTCCTTGCACTCTATTCCTTTCGGTGTGCAATCACTCAATTTCCCTTGTTTTGGCAGATTTACATCTTGCCAATTAAGCCAATCTTGGATCAAACTCAATTAGAGAAGAGAATGTCAGAATAGTGACTGACTCAAAATGTATTAAATGAAGAGTCGGAGTGCATAGTTGCAACAGTAGTACGTAGTCTACGGTGATAACTCCATGTTACTGTACAGTATGTGAGTTTCTAGCTTTAACTTGTGCTTGGGGATTTTCTCCATTAAGTTGGTTCATTCTGAGTAAATGGAAAAGGTAGAAGGTCAGGAAGACTTGTGGCAAAATACTCAAATATCACTTCAGAGATACTGAGTTCATACAGATTTAAAAAGTTTACTCAGTATAATTCAGCATTCCATACTAAGCAACAATTCTCTGGTTAGAGTTACTCCATTTACTACTTCGGCACGTTTGACCCGCAGGGTGAAAAACTGGTTGAAAAAATTGGTTAATGCGTTGGGCAATTAACTAAAGTGAGTGATGTATATTTTCCCTCTCTAACAGCAAACGGTATGGTCAGTGTTTTAGATTTAGCAAACACATATGTATCTATATGCTGAATAATATAAGGAAACATGCATAGGTTTTATCTCCATGCTATCCAACAACTGATAAGCCCCACCCTGGAGGTAAATCCATCCTTCTTGTTGCTAGATCGATGCCTGATTTTATCTGAGAACTTGGGGGGTGAAGGATCTTGCTCAAGGTTCCAATAGGGGCAACCAAGAGGTGTCGAAGATCGAACTGGCGACCTCCTATTTAGCAGTTCAACACCTTAACCACAGAGCTACCCTTTCCCCCTGATTAATCTAAAGCATGTAGTTATTAATTATAACTCTTTTAAATGTAAGAAGCATTTTTTTGTATATTTGTGCTGATATGTGCAACCAATAACATTTTGCGTCACACCATAAGCAGGGAAAAAAAAAATGGACTCGGAAATAAAACACTAACTTGAGTTCATGTCATATACAGTAAGGTACCATTGGAGGCTCACCAAGCACAGGGAGTACATGCCAACTACATATACATAGACCCGATGTGGGAATCGAACCCAGGACCTGGAGGTTCAAAGTGACAGTGCTAACCACCATACCACCACCACCTACTGTAGATACCTAAACAGTTTTCTGTTTGAAAAGAAAGGTCTGTGACTTTATGTGCATCCCTTATGTGTTTATATCATTATGATACAGTTTGTCACTGTAAACAAGTTATAAGTATGATCATAAGCATATTTAATACTGCTTAAGTTAGCGTAAGATCATTTATGTCTGAAATAACTGAATAAAATGTATGCTCAGACAGAGAGCAGACAGCAGACAATAAATACATTAAACTGACAGAGCAATAATAAAAACCTCCCCTCAAG
>CM059213.1:26987892-27067892 GCA_030347435.1 Clarias fuscus
TTGAATTCTCATGAGGTGTTTGGCATTTGCAGAAGACTGCAGACAAGCGCGATACAGTGATGAACACACAGTAAAACATTTCAATTGTACAACACTTTAAAGAAGGCTGTATGTCCGTTAGTGTAGCAGGGGATTAAATATAAAACAGTTCAACTGTTATGGCTACTACACTTATAGCAATACAACTGTTTAAAATACAAAAGACAGTTTACAGAGTTACACAATTTAATTAAAACAGTTGCGTTCCAATGTAGCCCAAGTGCCAAGAAACATCTGATATGTTTCAAGATTTTAGATATAGTAATATTAAATAATAGTAACATCCTTTTAGTTAAGTTTTTAAAAAAAGAATTGCAGTTGATCTCTTTCATCTGGCCCTGTATTATTATTATTATTATTATTATTATTATTATTATTATTATTATTATTATTATTTAGAGAAAGTTTCTTTGTCCCATTTACTGACAGAACACTTACAATACTTTTCTGAATGCTACAGTATATGCTTGACATTTAAGAGTATTATAGTGCCCATACTAGTACTATAATACTATAGAACTATAATATGAAAGTCACAGTGTTACAGTAAAAGAGCAGTGTAGTATAAAAACGTATTATAATACTGTATAATATATATTGTTAATATAATACCATGATATTCTTGCTAGCCAAATCGCATGCATGTTTCTTTTCAGTAAGCATGGCCAAAGAGCACCATCTTAAACCCACACACAAAATACTCATTACTCCACTATAGTCTCTGATGTAATAATTACTGCATTACAAATGTGTAATAACTCCTACACTATGATTATACAACAACCTTATTACACTATTTGGCTCCTACATGATAATGTTTATTAAACGTCATCAGCTGCTACACCTCAACACTACGACAGTTACTACAGCAGGTACTACACTATTTTGGCACAGTAGTTAGAACACTAAAGTACTGTACCTCAGGGACTACTTTGCAATATAATGGTTATCACACCACATTAAATATTACACTACTACTCCACTGTAGGTACAGATAGAGGTATGGTTGCACTATTGAATATGATAGATATACTGCATCTTTATGATTGTTATTACACTGCTGTAGGTATTAAACTTCTTATTTGCTACAGTATCATGTTATTATATTGTGCCATGTTCTACAATACAGTGTTATAGGTGAATACACTCACTACAATTACTGTACTAGTTGGTTGCTATGGTGCTATTTTAATCAAAGACAACCCTCAACAACTGTTAACAGGTGTTCTAGCTCTTTATAGCCCAAATGTTTAAACATACAACACGTGATTAATCATATATAACACATCGTAAATGACTTGTGCTAACAAGCATGACTTGGATGATCTACACTAACAAAGGGAAAAGAAACAAAATAACTTTTGTCTCACTCAAGTCCTGACCAATCCCAGCTCCCCATGCAAGCACCCCAATACACACACACACACACACACACACACACACACACACACACACACACATATATATATATATACAGCCTGACTTACCCACTTCTTGCTTAGAGGTGCCCTGGGGCGATTGCCCATTAAGGCTGTATACAGATTCAGGTGTGTAAGGAATTCAGGAGGAGAGAGTAAAATAAAGATTGACAGGTATTGGATTACTGAACCGCCCCAGGGTGGCACTAGTTAGAGCGAGGCTGATTTTTAGTGACAGACACTCGATACCACACACACACACACACACACACACACACACACACACACACACACACACACACACACACACACACACACACACACACACACACACACACACACACACAAAGGATACATGACCACTTGACATTACATAATCAGTCTGAATATCACTTTCACTATGCAAATTTAAAGCTAAGATCAGTGTCATTTTACTTGTACAAAATTAACTTGGGTTTGAATGATTTGCTTTGATGCTCTCTCTCTAACACACACACACACACACACACACACACACACACAATGCACTCACACCCAAACACACACATACACGCGTTCTGACAGGCAGTTCCTCTCGTTATGGGTTACTAGAGCGAAGACTCCAGATAGCCCTGTCTCTTCTCATCCAGATACCACAATGTACAGACACATGCATGTGCACGCACACACACACACGCACACACACACACACACACGCACACACACACACACACACACACACACACACACACACACACTCACACACGTGCATGCACACAGAAGCGCTCCATTTTCAACTTCCCTAGCATCTTTTATTATTTACAGAGTGCCTGCTGCATACACACTTTTTCCTTTCAGAAGGTGGAGAGGTATCAGAGGACACTAGTCAGAAGGAGCAAATGCACACACACACACACACACACACACACAATCAATTAAATGTACATATACATGGATGCTCAACAAGAGATGCCTGGATACACACACACACACACACACACACACACACACACACACACACACACACATGCGCGCGCGCACACACACAGCTCTGATGAGCATTATCTAATCGTACCCAACTGCCCTGCTCCATTACCCACAATCCTTAATGCCTTTTTAATGTGTCTCTCTTACTTTCTTTCCTTTTCTCGCTCTCCCTTTTTTCTCTCTTTACTTGAACCTGGTGTTCAACAGATTTTGTAAGAATGTGAACAAACAAGCACAATGTTGCCGTTTTTTATTTAAATTTTAATTATGTATTCTTTAATAATTGTATTAAAAGATATGAGTGGTAACCCCATCCATAATCACAACATTTGTTATTTTTCATACCAGCTGAGTTGGCTTGTTACAATATTACAAATTCGCAAATCTGACACCATGTTGTGTCTTTTTTTTCTTTCTTTTTTTTTTTTTTTTTTTACAATTATGAAGCAGAAAGATTTAAAACAGTGTAATGATAAAAAGCAATGCTCTGTGCAAAAGCCTTGAGCCACCCCTCATTTCTTCACATTAAATTAAATGGAATTATCCAGATTAAAATCAAGAAATTGGAACAAATATTTTATTGAAACAGGCTGAGTAGTGCCAGAAGATAGCATTTAAAACTTGTTTGTTTATGTAACAACATCAGAAGTAACCTCATTTCCCCTCTCATCTCTTTTAACCACTCAGCGTTCAGCATCACCACTATACTAATCACCGGGCCGATCATCTGTCATCATCCGCACGTTTTGCCTACTGGTTTCTCGCCGCTAGGTCATGGTGTGGCTTAACAAACAAACAACATTCCTCTGAAACTGGTCAGTGCACTGAAACTCCTGTTAAGAAACCAAGCCAAAAACTTGCCAAAAATTTAAGCCAAAAAAGCCCTTGAGAAAGCCTGGAGCACTATTCCTCAAGACTACATTAAAAATACAAGAAAGCCTGACTCTTTGGAAGAAATGAGGGGTAGCTCAAGACCTGCTGAACTAGCTAGTTCGCTAAACCATCTGTCAAAATAAAGAATATGTTCTCTTACCTCAGGAGAATAACAAAGAAAATCCAAGAATGTGGCTTGCTGGATGTTTTTGTGTTATGTTTAATAACAATTTTGGAAATAATGCTGATTCACATTAGCAACAAAAGCTAAAAGTAATTAGCTAGCTAATTTACCAAACTAATTTGCAAAAAAGAACTACCTAGCTAATAAACTATATTTTATTTACATACCCTAACAATCTCACTAATTTACCAATTAATGTACAAAATTTGTTTTATTTTTTTTTGTAAATTAGTTTGATAAATTAGCTAGCTAGTTAGATAATTTAACAAACTAATTTAGAAAATACATCTATCTAAATACAGCTAATATACTGAAATAATTTACTAAACTTAACCAGAGCTAGATAATTTATCAATCTAATTTGCAAGACATAACTGTTTAGCTAAAGTTACTAGCAAATGAGTTACCTCATATATTGGATATGTCATGAATATGTCATAAATTCAAAATGGCCAAGAGTTTCCTATACTACCACGTTGTATTAAAATATTTTTTTTTTGTTTTGTCATTGTTGTTGTTTTGTATAGGCAATAGGCAGTAATGCTGTATTGAACATGGCTATGATTTGGCCACAGATAATCTTAGCCAGTGTAACACTGCTTTTAAACTAAAGGCCTACACTATATAAATATGACTGAATTACCAATATCTAACCCTTAATTTGTAAAGTTTTACTTTTTCAACGAAAATAGCTCCCGGAGAAGCTACGACTGGACAGAATGCAGCACTGAATGTTCACAAATCATAGATTTACTGAAAGGCTTTATTAAGAGGGGTTACTCATTTAACTCATTTTTACTTAAATTATGATCTGTTTATATCACAGAGTGGAAAGCTGCGTGTCCAATTAAATTCCTTTTTTTCAAATAAAAAAAATATTGTGTGAGCCTTAAATCTTTGTAATTAGGAGCTACTTTCCATCCATCCGTGTAGGAACCTCTGGTGTCCAACTAGGGACCGTTGAAGCCAATGGTTACAATTGTACTTATTCACATTTTTACGACCGTGGTAGGACCACCGGTTAACCTCCACACATGCTCATTCACACACTACGGGAATTTGGGAATGCCAATTAGCCTAATCCGCATCCCTTTGGACTCTGGGAGAAAACCAGGGTACCCGGAGGAAACCCACCAAGCATGGGTTGAACTCCAGGCACTCAGACCTCGGGCCAGAAATCCCACCTGGATCGTGGAAGGGTCTAAGCCACCATGCCACCAAGCACTGCTTTAACTGGTGAATATTTACTGTACAAGCTAAATAAATACTTTTTAAACACTGATGCAGTGTCTGTGTTGGAGGGGTTATGTTTGAATTAAATAACGATAATAAAGAGTGTTCAAAAGCTCCTGCCTGGCAGTATATACTGTATATTTACAGCACTTCAAATACCATTTAAAGGTTGCTTACACACTCTTTCTTTCTTTCTCTGTAACTTTCAGTCGAAGTGATTTCAGTCCTTCACACACTCAAAATTAGGCGTCAGTTTGAAAGAGCACAGCCCAGACCAAGGACGGAAAACAATCGTCTGTATTTATTAACTGACTTTACAATTGGACCGTCTCATCTATTTTCAGTGGGAGGTGATTAATCTTTTTCTACAACATATCACTCATTCAATTCTAAATAGAGATCACTCTCTCTCTCTCTCTCTCTCTCTCTCTCTCACTCTCACTACACACACACACACACACACACACACACACACACACACATAAACATCACTTTGTCCTCTCTGTAAATTAATCAAATCTCTAGAGCAGCCATATAAAACACACAGTGGGTCACACATGAATATGCATGAAGTTAAACTATTTAGTACACACACACACACACACACACACACACACACACACACACACACACACACACACACACACACACACACACACACACACACGCACACGCACACAAACACACACACGCACACAAACACGCACACGCACACGCACACACACACATACACTTTTTCATTAACACTGTTTAGCTATCTCCGCCCTTAGCTTGATATATATGGTACATTGTAAGGAACACTCCTATACCAGCAAACACACACATACTGTACACACACACACACAAACATACACACGTACATACGCACACACTCAGAGGCGTGCGCATCATGCTTAATGAAATTGCTCCTTTGTAGAGGCTTGCCAGTAAACAAACATTGCACTGAGCAACTCTCTCTCACACACATACGCACACACACAGTGGGTCTCTGTAAGATTTTGTAATAACAATATCTAAACACACTCTTTGTGATTTACACCACACACACACACACACACACACACACACACACATACTCAAGAAATACGTATGTGTACTGCATCTATTTGTTACATTCACATGTAAATGAGCATGTTTATCGCATTAACTCATGCTATCCACAATGCAGTTTGTGTGTGTGCGTGTGTACAGTGTGTGTGTGTGTGCGTGTGTGTGTGTGTGCGAGAGAGAGACAGAAAGAAAGAGAGTACTATAAAAGGCTATGACAAGGATCATAGTCTACACACACACACATACACGGTGTCTTTTAGATCCGCTCCAAAAGCAACATGCTCTCTTTCTCGTTTCTAATCTTTCCTTATCAAACATCTTTCCCTCAAGCCTCTCTCTTTATTCCCTTTTTTAATGCTTTCTGACTCTCTAGAACTAGAACTGTAATACTCACATACAGACACAGACATGCATGAAGTTATTGACCACGGACACCTCTAGAGCAGCTCTTTACTAGCTAGGTCAAGGCACCGTACACACACACACACACACACACACACACACACACACACACACACACACACACACACACACACACACACACACACACACACACACACACACACACACACAGGGTATATACTCTATTCAAATAGTGCATTCTAGTTCAAAAGCACGATCTGCTGTAGTTTGCAGTTCTGGCCGATGCAGAGATTCTGGAGCGGAGCTTTAATTCAGAGACTGGCTCTCCTGGTTGCGTACTGAGAGAAGCGCAAGTGCTAATCACTCACAACTGCCGTGGAACATTTGCAATATAGCATATCACCTAAGCGAATGGGAGTGAATCACCTGACTCATTAAATGACCTCATGTGTTTACCACAGAGAGAAGGGAGTTTAAGTGAAGAAGGTGATTCAGCACTTTCCACGTAAGGTTTGGTGCAGAGGCCGATCAGCAGTTACCTTTCCGTGCACAGGATTGTGAGATCAAGTCCCAGACCTGCCAAAAAGCCTTGCACTGATGGATTCTTCATAATGGAACCTTAGATCTTTAACTGGTGAATGCTGATTGGCTAAGGCTGAGAGGTGTGTCAGGGTGTCTACCTGGAAACATTCTGGGATTTTTTTTTTTGTCCATGGGAAAGATCAAGAGTTTTAGAATACCCTTATTATCGTAAGATCAAGGAAATTGAGTACAAAAGTGTTGATGTGCAGAGAGATAAGGTAAAGAGAGAGAGAGAGAGATTGTGCCCAGCTACATCCTATATCATGCTCAGCGTTACGATGCTAGCCCTGAGGTGTGGATACATCCTTGACACCAGTCCATCACAGGGAACCTTGCACACACACACCCTCATTCACATCTTGTTAAAGATAATGTATCTTATACAGAATATATAGAGACTTCTTAGATGTCTATATCTACCCACTCTCCATGTGACTTCATACATGTGTTTAAATGCAGAAGTCTAATGCGTTCTTTTTTTTTTTTTTTTTGACATAAAATTTTGACTTTCCAGAATTTTGTTCACCACATGAAAGGTTTGATAAAAGAACTGTCACTCACATATCTAATATTTTAGCACTTATATGGAGTGCTGAGAATGGAGGTGATGCTTTGCTCAGTCTGGATGGTCAGGTGGATACAAAAGTAAAAACTGTGGAACAGATGGACCTATTTGGAGACATGTCCACACCCCCAGATATCAACTCTCCTACGCTGGACAGTGTTTTGTTGCTGGAGCTTACTTCTGTGATCGATGCCAATCAGAACCACCTTAAAAGCAATCCTTTCGTCACTTGTCCAACAGTTCCTTGCAACACCCCCAGTGATGCCCTATTCTCTTCATTTGCAGTATACAGTATATACTGCCAGTCAGGAGCTTTTGAACACTCTTTATTATCGTTATTTATTATTATTTATTTATTATTTAATATTATTATATTATTATATTATTATTATAAACATAACCCCTCCAACACAGAAACGGCATCAGTGTTTAAAAAGTATTAATTTAGCTTGTACAGCAATTATTCACTGCGCCCTGCGATGGATTGGCACCCTGTCCTGGGTGTACCCTGCCATGTGCCCTAAGTCTCCTGGGATAGGCTCCAGGCCCCCCGCAGTGCTTGGTGGCATGGTGGCTTAGACCCCTCCAGCACATGCCTACTTCTAGCTTACCGAAATTCCCGTGATGTTCACACAAGTGGCCACTTGCTATACAAAGAGAACTGAATACCCTACAGCTACATCGCACCTGGAACCGCATTGCACCACTTGTCCAAACAGCTGTGAGCAGATCCCAAAAATGTAGAGTTGCTACTTCTGATGGTACTCGGTGAGTTTGGGCAAACTTATCACAACCTGGAAATGTAATCAATTTTAAGTCATTTTACGGTTATACTGTATAAGTGAGGGGTGTTCAAGTCAAACCAGGACTTGTGATGAAATCTTTCTCAAATGAGGACATAAAAACAAAAGTTGATATTTACAGTAGACTTCAAGCACAGTTTGTTGATGATATTCTTAACCATAATAAAACATTTGAATGGTGCAAACATTTTAAAGAAGGGCTAAAGATGTCCCTAAGTGACAATCCTGGCCAAGGTGTCGTGTACAGTCCAAGTGATTTTTACATGTTTGGGCCATTAAAGGAGTTCCTGTGAGGCCAGTGTTTCAGATATGAAGCAGCCAGTCCAATCACGACTCGGGGACACTGAGAAGACTTTGATAGTATTCAAGCACTAGTGCAACTCTGGGAAAAGTAGATCAGTGTAGCAGTGGATTATCTACAGTAGTAAAGTAAAGTCAAGCCTTTATTTTTGTCACATATACATTACAGCACAGTGAAATTCCTTCTTTGCATATCCCAGCGTAACTGGGATCAGAGCGCAGGGTCAGCCATGGAGCAGTTAGGGTTAAGGGCCTTGCTCAAGGGTCTAACAATGGCAACCTGGCTGAGCTGGGAATCGAACCGCCACTCTTCCAATCAGTAATTCAGTGCCTTAGCCCTCTAAGCCACCACTGCCCAATTGAGACATAATGTTAGTTTTTATTCTGTTATTCTGCACAATCCAAAAGTCCCAGTTTGACTCAAACACCCTTCAAACTTTATAGTCCACGTTTCCCAAACACATCCTCGGCACTTTTCCCAGGAAATAAGTACAAAAGTTGACCACTAAACAAAAATGCCCCTATTGAAAGGAGTGACCTTGACTTCGAGGGACACCCGGGCGAGCTTAAGAGTCGGCTGTTCAAATTCAAATGCACACTAGCTACATTGTAGGATCAGGATCAGGATCTATAAGCAACCATTGTGGCTTCATGCCGGAGTCTTTACGAGGGCATACAAAATGTAGAGAGAGAAAAAAAAAAAAAACACGGCCAGTTATAATGGACGGCGATTCGAATCTCAAGTCCGAACAGCTGGAACTCAGTAGATGACATTTTCATTCAAATGACTACCGACATCTTTCGTCCACAGATCCAGCAGTCTGCAACAACTTTGAAGAAGAATTAAACCGTTTTTGGATGAATTTCTCATAAAAAAAAAACAGAAGTATGGAAAATTAAGCAGCGTTTATATAATTTCAGCATAAAGGAAAAGAAACAGAAAAATAGAATAGCCTGATTTTGAAGTTGCTTTTTTTATTTGTTGCATGAATATGATTAAACAAACACATGGGACACAAGGGGCCAAGCATATTTTGAGTCTGTGGAAAAGATGGTATAAAAATGCAGACTGTTTAAACATTTAGTTTGTATATTATGTAAAGACAAGTGCTTGTACTGTAAGTGCAAGTTTGTCTGATCAGTGATACTCTGCATGTAAAACTCCACCCTAACAGTTTCTGATCCACAGAAAAGTATTTCTCTTTAGTAGGAATGAAATAAAACGTTCTAGGAACAACATCCCAGAAACAGAAATAATCCCTAGTTTCTATTGTGGAAATACTCCTGAGGGCATTCAGTCTGAGTACGCAAGTCTGCACTGCAATTGTGGGATTGCTTACGGACAGGGCTAATAATCACAAGTTTGTTTGATTGCTTAGGGGCGGGGCTAATAATCACAGGATTGCATGATCATACTCTCAGAAGTTCCTGCATTCCTCTGGAACTGTGGACTCATTGTACAAGTGTATAAGTACCTTTTGTGCTGGCAGGTTTGCATAATGGTAAGGTTTTCCATTTCCTGTTTTTTTTTGTTTTTTTCTTTGCTAAGCCTTCTCACTCAAAGGGCTGCACGAATTGGGCCACACAGGAATACGCAAGAGCAACAAAGTGGAAAGAAAAGGTATAGGGATTCCTTAATGATGTTGTCACTGTAAGCGCTTGTGCCACAAAGGTTAACTAAGTACAGTGTACCATTCCGATGAAAGTCTGGTTTTACATTTCAGCAACCTTTTCCTCAACATTAGAAAAGTAGAAACAGGATGTAATGTGACAAATTGCAAGACAGAATATGAAAACTCCTGATGTGAACCATTCTATGTTCCAGGTAAAGTAAAACTGTTAAAGAACACTCTTTTTTACCATGCATAAGTATGGCTATTTACTTTTTACTCAAAGTCGTGTGCTCTGTAAGGAATCAAACACAATGTGGCATGGTGCGCTGGGAAAATCATCAACAACCAGGTGGTATCCTGCATCCCAAAATGAAGCATAAAGAACATCATGTCCTGGGATGTTTTATTCCTAACAACTGTTCATTCACAGTGCTTTCAAACAAGGAATGATCGCTTCTGAAAGTGGCTGAGTTTGTTTGATTGAATCTGCCGAACTAGTCAGCTTTCACATTAGTAATATGGTTCCATACCCAAGTGCACCTGCTCAGGGGTGTTGTATTTGGGGGAAACGTGGGACTGACTACCCAGGACACCAGTGGTGAGAGCAGTGAGACTGCTTATGGGCATCTTTACATTATGATTTGTACCATACACAAGAATGATCCCTCCCTCCAATGGGTTCATTGGGTTATGGCTTTGGGTTCCTTGCTACGCGCCTGCAATGCACATCTACTCCTTCTGATACAGCAGGTGGCAGTATGGACATTGTTGATTCATGATCTGTCAGTAAACTTTTTATAAGGTCACATTCTAAACCCTGGTACGCTTTTATACTGTACATGATTCAAACTATGCCTGAGTACACAGAACATCGTGACCGATCTGATCCATGGATAGGAACAGTACATAGTGGTCACAATACTCAGACATTCAAGGCTTTGCGGGTTAAGTACTCGCACTTACTCCGTGCCCAAGTCCCTTGTGTTAAAGCAGCCTTATCAAGGACAGATGGTTAGATGAACACTACAAACCACTCCCAAAAACAGCTCAGGGAGCCACTGGTCTCAGGGCTCATACAGAATTCCACAAACAAAAATGCTACTGACATGTACAGTACCAGAATGTGCTTTTTGAATTAAAAACTCGTACATCATGGTTTAAAGGAACAGGGGGGAAAGTTCTGACTAATGGTTCTGCAATTCTTCAATGACGGACCTGTGAAGAAAATCCTTATCAGCTTTTTTAATTACCCATACATTATAAGTGTCAAAAGAGATCAGGAAACACTTGTAGTAAATTAAATATTTAAACACACGCGCACACACAGACACACACAGATTTGCCATCAGAACCATTTTTCTCTGTAACAGCTGGGTATCAGACAACACTAAGTGCTCCTGAGGTCTGGGAGATTGATATGGTGTGCGTGTGTGTGTGCGTGTGCGTGTGTGTGTGTGTGTGTGTGTGTGTGTGTGTGTGTGTGTGTGTGTGTGTGTGTGTGTGTGTGTGTGAGAGAGAGAGATAAAGGGGAGCCAAATTAATCTGGGGTCTGATACCCCCCTTTGGGATCAGCTCAATTAACGACCCATACCGGCTGAGGCACCCGACTAAAAGCCATCCGCTCCCTCCCTTTTGTCCTTTACATCCATCCCATTTTCTTTCTTTCTTTCTTTCTTTCTTTCTTTCTTTCTTTCCTTGTGCCATTAATTTGCACGCTCCCTCTTTTTCTGTTGCTCCCCTAACAATTCCCTTTTTCCTCCATCCCAACTCGAGAAAAGAGGAGAAGAGATGAGAAAAGTAGAGATAAGAGGAGAAGAGAAAAAAAATATGTCGTAGGACGTAGGGGTTCGTGTGCGGAAAAATCAGACAGAGCCACTGAATGACAATCCAGAATGCTGCGTGTGTGTGTGTGTGTGTGTATGTGTGTGTGTGTGTGTGTGTGTGTGTGTGTGTGTGTGTGTGTGTGTGTGTGTGTGTGTGTGTGTGTGTTTGTGTCCATCATGTGCTTTGCAGCTGTACCAGCAATCTCTGTTCCAAAAGCTCAGAGTGACCGTTTTTAACCACTAACTGTAGCTCAATGCAGAAAACACACACTCGCAGCAAATCCTAACACACACATTCTCACACACACACACACACACACACACACACACACACACACACACACACACACACACAGAGTCTACCAGCCTGATGACTTCTATTAATCTCCTAAAGCACTGCACTGATTTTATGGGAACAAAGTGATGACCCTGGCACTGGCCCTGCTGTGAAGATAAAAGGGAAAAGTAAAAGGGTGATGCTTAGCTCCAACACACACACACATGCGTAATACAAGAACTTCTGCAGCGATCGTCGTATCCTTAATGAACCGTCTTCAAAAGTAAGGCCGCCTTTAAATCAACTAGCGCTCATTATAAAGCACTCCAAACAATAATTAACACTAATGATGAGAAAAAGAGCTCAATGATTACAGAAAGTAAAATCGAGTCAGGAGCACACACCCAGCCCGGCAGCTTCTCCCCCATCACACACACACACACACACACACACACACACACACTGAGCTTTTGTTCAACTTTGCATTTAGCTTAACTAAGTTATTTTAGCGTTTAGAATTACGCATAAACTTGCCTCCAAACACACACGCGCAGACTTAAACACACATACGGGCGTACGCCATCACCCGATTCATGCTATCCAGCCCGCGCAATATTAATTAAGCGCACACAGTCAGCTGTGTTTATAGTCAGTAAAAGAATGTCATGTTTTTTAAGTGAGAGGACAAAGTCATAGTGTTCCAGCCAAAGACCTCTGTGTTAGAGCGTGTGTGTTAAAGGAATAGTCCAGCTTCTTCTTTTTTTTTTTTTTTCAATCTACCAGCCACATCTGTAGTATAAATATATACGTTTATACGTTATACAAGTTATATAAGTTTATAAGTGAAGCCTAAGACCAATGTGAAAATGTGAAAAGGACATGCAATCAATTACTAACAAGACTTACTTTATACTCACATTCGTATGATATTTTTATTGATAAAATCAAAGACGATGTGATATACTGTCATGGAATATTATTAATATTGTTCTATACCCGAGGACACTTACATTACAGCATTTTGTCTCATTATTCTTCTGAGCATTTTAGGGCCTTGCTCAAGGGCCCAACATTGGCAACTTGGCGGGGGGTGGTTGAACCTGGGAACTTCCAGGCACTAATCCAGTGACTTAACGACATGCGTATCAACAGTCTCCAGCACACCAGATGGCATTGTACAGTCCCTGAAAGAGGAAGTGGACCACTGTTTCGTGTTGTGATGCCATCAGTGCTCTCAGTCTATTCAGTACACAACCATACTGTAGCTGATGAAGTAGGAATGCACATGAGAGGGTCACTGTTATGTAATACTGTTCTTCTCTTTGTGTTTTTTCATAGCTTGCAAAGCAACTAGGTGCATACTGCCACCTGCCAAACTGGAGAGAGTGAAAATACACAAGTCTATTCGGGTACAAAACTGAATTACGAATGTGAACTCTTGCCAGCATGTGTGAGGTGTATGGGGAACAATCGTACCCAGGCATTGCACGAATCAGTCGTGACCAGTGTGCAAGCACCCTAAGGCCAGCTTTTCAAGTGGACTCGAGCACGGACTTCTGATCCATTCCACGTGCACAGTCTGGAGTCCTCATACTATTCAAACGTATCAGCATTCAGGGTCAAATTTAGACCTTTTTCACATTAGGGCCCTGGGATCAATTCCGACAACACTTAATCCCAAAGTCTGTTTCATTTTGATCAGTGAGAACGCAATCATTCCAGGCTCAGGAAACGTACCCGAGTCCGCATTGAAAAAGTGGGTCTCAGGCACAGTACAGCACTCTCCGGCATGGATCGAATCAGATACTGTATGGAAGCCAATCGTACCTGAGCATGGAAGGAGATCGCCGTTTATACACGATGTCATTAATGCCATCGGTCTCCTCCAAAATCTCTGTGTGCTTGTAAGACGTGCCAGTCTCATCATTGACCCACACAGCCATCGCTGATAAAGTAGGAAGGCACGCGATAGCATTGCTCTTAACATCCGTAAATATTAATAATATTAGATATAGCGTGAAAGTTTGTCGTGTTTAATCGTTTAGTTTTTAATGTCAGCTCACAAACCAAGTAGGTGCATATTGCCACCCGCTGTATCGGTGAGTGTGAATACGGGAGTACGAAGTACAAAAAATGTGAACGCTGGCCCAGCAGGGGATTGGGGAGGTGGAGAAATCACACCTCCGCACGGTAAAAAAAACAATTGTGCCAAATATAAAACGCACTAATTCAGGTCCGTGCCTGAGTACCTGATGTAAAATCCCAATTAAGAAATTAAAAAATGTCACACTTTAACGGTTTTAAGTGGCATTTACTTTTGTGGAGACATATCAGTGTCTGTTGTCACTTACACTGTAATAGCTAGAAACAATCCTTCATTCACTGTTATTTTATTTGTTCTTTTTCTTGAAGTTAATAAACACATCTGGAAAGACTCTCCTGTGACTACACTAACACTGGAGACTCCTTCCATAAAGCTTTACCATATGACATCGCCCTATCATTAACCATTCTAATTTTAAATAACTTATATATGTAAAGATTCACTATAACTGTCCCTGTAAAGGATTTTGTTACTATAGAAAGCAACTGTGTCAAAAAAACAAAAACCAAAAAAAAAAACCTTATAAGCCTTTGGTTTGAGTTTACAGCTAAAACCAGAGGTGCTGCTGTAGAAAACTTTTTAACCTCAGCTCTGCTAGGAGGAACTCGTGGCTCTGGGAATGCAGCTCCACATATCAGTAATCATTCATGCTTCAGGATGAAAAAAAAAAAAAAACGTCAAATCTCATCAAATCTTGATGATGACAGCCTTTTGCTTTTTGCATGGAAACGTGAGCGATTTTGTATTCTTTTTTTTTCTCTCTCTCTCTCTCCCTTTGCCGCATTAGAAAAGTCGATATTTCAGCCTGGCAGATGAGAGTAAACATTTCAAGACAAAACAACTTGACAGAGATCCCAGATTTACTGCATGGTATCTCTCCCCACACACACTGACTTATACACACACTTCTCACTCTATCTCTCTCTCGCTCTAACACATCCACATGGTCAATGTGTTCATGTCCCAGATTAATTCAACATCATTGCACAAGTTATAAAAAAAACATAGGACAAACAAGAGAGACGTTTTACACATACTGTAAACACACACACACACACACACACACACACACACACACACACATGATACGCTCAAATTACTATAACATATCACATAAATATGCAAGGTATAAAGATCATTTTAAAATAAAACTAAATTATGGCCGGAGATGGAACATGTGCAGAAAGTACACAGTAAGTGTGTGTGTGTCAGATGAAATACAGAATAAAAGTTTTTTAAAAAGTGTGTGCCTGTTCAACATCCAAAAAAGCACAGATGGTTCCACATTTTTCCCGCATCACTATCTCATTTTGATGATTTTCCTCATTTCCTCACACATTAAACAAAATTGCATACACACATACACACTCATACACATTGCAGCTTGAAAGAACAGCCAATAAAAATCCTCTCTCACCTTTGTACTCCTAATCTCTCAGAGTGTGTGTGTGCCTTCAGCCAAGAGCTGCTGCGTCTCTGACAGGTGCCATGGTCCCGTAGACTCCAGGGGAACGGCAGGCTCTCTCACTCACACACACACACACTCTTTTAGAGCTGCAGGGACGAATACAGATAGATATCTCCTGCTCTAGGACTGTGTTTGTGTGTGTGTGTGAGAGAGAAAGACAGAGATGGAGTGTGTAAAAGTGCAAGATTCCAAGGGTCCTTCTGGAAAACACGTCTTATTGTTCCTTCTTGGTTCTTTCTCTCTGTCCCAGAACAGAACGGTCCCATACACTGCACTTCTTCTTTTTTTTTTTCTCTTTATTGTAATATGTAATCTATCTGTTTTTGTTTGTTCTCAGTCCTCAGTTCTTTGTGCACCACTTGATGTATGGGCTGCGTTAGACTCCTCTGTCGCCACGTCTCACTCTACTTTGGCTCCTGTACCGTCTGACTCGGTCCCTGCTACTGCGGAGCGCTCCTGCTCTCTCTCTCCCTCTCTCCCTCTCTCCCTCCCCTCCTTTCACACTTTCACCCCTCCCTCTTCGGGCCACTCCTTCTTAGACGGCAGACTGCTCAGGGTGGAGACTGGACTAAAGTGAATGACTGCATCTCTTTCTGTCTCAATGCAGGCCTGTGATGCTGAACTGGTTGGGTTCTGACTTTCATTGTGTGTGTGTGTGTGTGTGTGTGTGTGTGTGTGTGTGGTATGGTGGAGCATTCTGCCAACACTGACAGTTGTTCTCTATGTAGCACCATAGTGACACCACACATTTTAAATGTGTCTGTGTGCGTCCATGTGTGTGTGCATATGACAGTCTGTTGCATATTCCAGAAAGAAACACCCCTACTGTACATCTCATTGCATGTCTGATGGCTGTCCTCTTTACACATCCATGAGTGTTTAATAGCTGCTTCGATTCAGGAGCAGCTATTAAACTCAGAGTAAATCATTTATTTGAGTGCATTCTTAAGGCACATGGGCAGCTACTCTCTGTATCTTTGTCTCTCTCTCTCTCTCTCTCTCTCTCTCTCTCACACACACACACACACACACACACACACACACACACACCATGTAATAATAAGGTAGGTGTAACAAAAAGAACTGTTTGAATTTCAGCAGAATCCTGTTGATTTCATATTTTTCAATGTTGTTATCAACTGAAAGCAGAAACACACATTGCAAAACACAACTGTAAACTTTATTGTCAAGCACAGACACTTCTTTGGCAGGGCAGTTTAATCAATGCACTTTAAATATACATGGCTTATAAAAAGTTTACACACCCCAGCAGGTTGCTGCGATATCAACAATTTAAAATAAGATTTTTTCCTTTTTTCACACTTTAATAAAATATATTGGTTACCAATTTAAAATGAGAACTAAATAAAAAATATTTGTAGAGAAAAAATGAAGAAACCTGTATGTACAACAATCGGTTTGTTTCTTTAGTTTTTTTTCTTCTTTTTTTTCTGTGGAGTAAATTCACATAAATGATGTTTAAGCCACCTCTGACTAGCATTTACACACCTCTCTGGCTAGCATTATCCCACCTCTGACTAGCATTTACTCACCTCTGACTAGCCTTATCCCACCTCTGAATAACAATTACCTCTGGCTAGCATTTACTCACCTCTGACTAACATTATCCCACCTCCGTCTAGCATTTACTCACTTCTGACTAGCATTAGCTGACATCTGACTAGCATTTACTCACTTCTGACTAGTGTTATCCCACCTATGACTAGCATTTACTCACCTTTGACTAGCATTAACTCACCTATGACTTGCATTTATTCATTTCTGTCTAGCTTTAACCTACCTCTGACCAGCATTAATCTATCTCTGACTAGCATTTACATTCCTGTGAATAGTGTTTACCCACCTCTAATGCAGCTTTAGCTTTTGTTGAAGTTATTCCTAATGCAGCTTCTCAACAGTTTGAGTTATTCATATTGTTTTGCCAGAACAAACAAAAAGTTTATTCCAGTTGATCAGTTAAAGTTTAACAATATCGATATAGTGATGTTTGAAGCTTGGAAATGGCAAGCTTCCTCCTGTCGATGCCAGAAAAAGACATTTAAAACAAGGTGAGAAGAAAAAAAAAGAACCATTTTGTTTTATTATAGGGCTAAACATGCAATTCATAATTGTTTTAATAATCAACTTTTTTTCCCCTCATTGAAATGCATGATGAATTGTTTTTTGAATGGTGAATGGTGCTAAGAATCTTCCACGTTGTCATTGTTTTATACTCTTAATGGTGATTAATAAACTTCATGGACTTCAGCTATGTTTATTCCTTTCGTACTGTTGTTTAAAAATACATTTCAGCTACAGTTGATGTTTTTCCTAAGATACATTCCTTATTATTATTATTATTATTATTATTATTGTTGTTGTTGTTGTTGTTGTTGTTGTTGTTGTGGTTGTTATTACTGGTATGTCCGCCTTATCTTGATCACGTAGTGAATTCATAGTTGTTGTTTTTTTTACCACTGGGTTAGCGTCTACTAACTCAACAAATCTAGATTTGGCACTTACTTGTGTATCAAATTGCACCAAATGGTACCCCTTGTGTATTGCCCTCTTCACGTCTTTTTAAAAAAAATGTATAATAAAGACAGACCTGAAAGTTATGTGCCAAAGTCGATTGGTATTTGGAGCTATAGAAGATTTCCTTTGATTCCCTTCCTCACTAGAACCCCGGTCCTAGCTAAAAAGAAGAAGGGCAATAGTATGATGCTTCCACCACCATAGGTGTGGTGTTTCTTGACAATCTTAGAATTATGCCAAAACAGTTCTTACTTGGTCTCATCAAAGCACAACATAATTTGCCCCATGGTTTGGGGTGATTTTGTTTGTGTTGGTTAAATGTAAATGAGAACAGGCTTCCATTTAGCGTAACTCTTTGACAGGAATATTCATTGAGCTAATGTTAAATTGCTGTAGATCAGCTTTTCTGATCAGTTTTCTTGTTGTCCTATTGACAATTTTAGAGGGTTATCCTATTCTTGAAAGTGTCATTGTAGTATCTGGTTTTCTCCATTTGTTGAAGACGGCCTCCAATATTCTATGGTACCGACATCTTTTGACAGTGGTATGGATCCTATAAATACTTTGCAAGCTCTTTTACAGACCATGGTTTCAGCAATTAGAAGCAATATTATTTATCGTAAAAATGTCATTGATCACGAGTTTGATAAACGTAAAGTCACATGCTCCATTATAAAGGTGTGTGCACATTTGTGTTAAGCAGACTAGAGGTGTTTTTTCCCTCTCTTTCTTTCTCACATACAAACACGCAAAATATATTTCTTGTCCATTTGAATAGTGTTAATTGGTCATTTTTTATTATTTAAAATCATGCCTGTTTTAATAATAATAATAATAATAATAATAATAATAATAATAAAATGGATATATGTTATGTTAGAACTCAAAACCATGGTAAATTATATAAATTGATTCAGAGATCAAGTCCATTTTTTATTACACACTTACACGCTTACATTAGACAGGTTTTTTAAATAGATTAATCCTTTTTTAACTGCCTAAAACCTTTTTAATTTTTTCAAAATTGCATTATTTTAAATAATCTTACATAATATATGATTTCATTATTCAGTTGACTGTTTGAACGCCTTCTGTAAGTGGACTTTTGAACCCACACACTGTATACCGTGTAATCCCTGATCACAGTTCCTAAACACTATCGTTTCACCCTTGCACAAGCCAGTACTCAAACAATCACGTCAGCCAGCCCTTAATGATTAATACCGGCAGTGATGCTGGCCCATTAATGGATGATCTCCAAGCGAGACTCTCTGAGTGTGTGTGTGTGCTTGTGCGTGTGCGCGCGTGTGTGTGTGTGCTTGTGCGCGTGTGTGTGTGTGTGTGTGTGTGTGTGTGTGTGTGTGTGTGTGTGTGTGTGTGCATGTGTGTTTCCCAAGCCACGTTATTTGATACTTTGACCAAGACCAATTATTGTCATGGACACCTAATGGCATCACCAGTTCATAATCTATACCGTTGCTATGTATTACACACACAAAAACACACACAAAAACATACAGGCAAAGAGCCATTTTTGATTGATAAAATATAACAATTTTAATTTAACTGCTGTAGGCAAAACTGTGCTAATAATTGAAATTTTGCTGATGTTCAAAAGAAGCAACACTTAATCTTTAACTTCATAACTTAAACAAACACAATGCATCAGTTTTCATTCATCACTACGAGTCTGAGAGTAATACGGGAGAGTATGGAATGGAAACATCCTCAATCACACACCAAGAAAAAGTTCAAAGGACAGCCATCAGCGGGAAAATTGATACTTACAGTTTTTGGGGATTCTCAAGGGCCAGTATCGGAACATTAACAGGAAAAAGGTTCAAAGATGCTTCAACAGTGCTTGTTACAGTGAGATGCTTATTTAAGAGCCAAAGCCTAAACTTCGGATTAAACATGGAGGACTGATATCCAAGGGCGTTGTGATCTCACATGACAATGCGTGTCCACACACTTCTGCGCACACTGTCAACACTCTGTAAAAACTTTGTTTTTTGATCTGTTAAAGCATCCTCCCTATAGGCCTGATTTAGCTCTATTGGATTTTCATCTGTTTGGTTCCTTGAAAGCAGCCCTATAAAGACAAAGATTAACTTCTGATGAAGAAGTCACGACAGTGTTGCATTAGTGTCACAGTCTAAAAATTTTTTTTTTTTATATGAGGGAATAGAAAAGCTTGTTGAGATATGAACAAAGTGTATTAAAAAGCAAGGCGATTACGTCGAAAAGTGATTTATTTGTCTTTGAAAGTTATAATTCTAAAAGTAAATTCTACAGCCAGAGTTCGGATGGTTTTTGTCTCATTTAATTTTTTCATTGTACTAACAATGACTAACTCCGGGGGGGAGACCGGATTAACAACCTTGAGCCTGCTAAGCCAAATATGTCATTGCATTGAATGTCCTGCTACCTATCAGTGATCAGTGTATGTTCAAAACATTGTCACTTGCTAAGATGTCATTATTTGTAGCTGGAAATTTACAACCAAAAAATTATTATTTTTTTTGTTGCTTTTCTTAAAGAGATCTCTGATACAGCAGGAAAACCATAGACTGCTTTTTCAGTCCAACACACACACAAACACACCCAGATTTGTCATTTTGGTGACAAATCGCATTCCACTGCTCCTATTCCACCACAATCACACTCGCCTCATAGCACTATCTCTGGTCTTGTTAGGGGAACACATCACACACATACATTTTACTTAACTCCCTCCCCTATATAGAAAAACATATGTGTATATGAAATAGGATGGGTGTGTTAGTGTGAGTCTACCCAACTGATTCTGTGCCGGATTCTGTCTAGTCACTATTGATTATGCCTAAATAAGCCTTGACCTTAGCCCCGTCTTTGTGACCTTGTTGATTTAGACGAGAAATATGGCTTTGCGCGCTCGTATGTGTGTGTGTGTGTGTGTGTGTGTGTGTGTGTGTGTTGTCACAGTAAAAAAAAAAACATTCAAAATGCTGGAAATGCCAAAAGAACAGCATGAAGCATTCAAAACATTACAGGGTTAACCCCCAAACACACCACATGCAAGGTTGCAGTGAGTATTTGGGTGAGCATGTTATCGGTATTTTTGTTAAATTTGAAGGGTGTCCGACAGAATGCAAAGCCATCAGGGAATAAATCAATATGCGGAGGAAATCTCTTTAAATTTTGATTCTTGTTCATTAGACAATGTTAGGTTTAGTTTGTGAGTAACGGAAAGCTCGGTTTCAATGCAAGAGTATGGCCAAAGATAATTTTTTTAAATCTTTTTTTGTCTTTTGAACAAAATGTCCCTAGTCAGCCAAGACATATTTGGTGACAAGTCTGCTTTTTTGGTATTGTACTAGGTACACCAGACTTAATCAGTATGTCCAACTTTTTTCAGTAAAAGTTTGCGAAGCTAGGCATGGGACAAACAGTCCATATTTCTACATCCAGGACCACTGTTCATCACACTGCACCATGGGGACACACATTCTGCTTAATTTTTAACATGGCAAATTCATCTACTGGTATGATTTAAGAAGCTGAAGGAAACTGAAAAGGGAACATTTGAAAAGGGAAAAAATACAGTAAAGAAATCTCAGATTTCAGTATCAGGTGTTTTCCCATGTGCTTTTTACTTCCAAAATATACAGTATGCTGCAAATGTTTTTCTCTTACTTTGTGGTTTGCTAGTGTGACTGTTATAGTTGGCCGCTACAACAGTACACTGTAAAAAAAACCCGGTAAATTTTACAGTAAAAAACTGGCAGCTGTGGTTTCCAGAATTTTACCGTAAAAAATACGGTAGCACCGTTATTGCACTGTAAAAAAAAAAAACATACATTTTACGATAAAAAAACGGCAGCTGTGGTTGCCAGAAGTTTACTTTTAAAAACACGGTAGCACTCATTATGTGGCATATTTTACAGATTTTAATTGTTCTTTTTTCAAGCCTAGCCGGGAATCAAACCAAGACCCTGGAGGTGCAAGGCGACAGTGCTAACCACTACACTAGCATGCTTGCTACATAAGTGTTGTCGTTGCTCGAGTGCAAGACGTGCGTGGGGACGTGGGGAAACCGAGGAAGTCCAACAACGACAACAGTTGCCTAGCAAGCATGGTAGTGTCGTGGTTAGCACTGTCGCCTTGCACCTCCAGGGTCTGGGGTTGATTCCCGGTCAGACTTGAAAAAAAGAACAATTACAGTAAACTTCTGGCAACCACAGCTGCCAGTTTTTTACCGTCAAATTTACGCTTAGTTTTTTTTACAGTGCAATAACGGTGCTACCGTATTTTTTACGATAAAATTCTGGTAACCACAGCTGCCAGTTTTTTACCGTAAAATTTACGGATTTACGACCGTTTTTTTTACAGTGTAGAGCGTGCAGTGCTTTTAATCAAATATGTTAAGAAGCGAGTTTGTTTCAGGTGCTTCTAACTCACCATGGCTTGAGTTTACTCATGTTTTCTCTACAGCCTTAGGCATGCAATTAGCATAATGCTAATCCAATGTAAGCTACTGCATATTAGTCTTGTAGCCCTAATGCAAATCAGTGTAAAACATTGTAGAACACAGTTTACACACTTTAAGTTCTTGCGACTTTCAACACATCTCATTTAACTAACAACCTTTGATCAGGGTTGAGAACCAACGGGTTGTAGAACACCAAGCCTGCTTTAACAATAAACAACAATTTGAGTCAATTAAAAAAAAAATTTTTTTCATTTTAATATTTGTCAAAATATCATGCCGTATCAATTAAACAAGAGCACATTTGAATAGCTACAGTAAACATAAGAAAATGATAGGAAGGAGGGTGGGACTAAGGAAGAGAACAGAAGAAGGTCTGTCTTTTAATTCAACATAGGAGTGCTGCTCAAGTCAAACCCAGGATGTGATGAAATTTCTCGTGAATGAAGGTTTAAAACTGTCTGTTGGAACTGTGTACACAATCACTCACAAATACCACTTGCATACTGTAGGAACGCAGCTGGCAGTTATGACCCCACAATCAAGGCTTTGGTGTACTTTGGTAAGAAACTTTGCATTGATGTTATCCAAACACTAGTGAAACATTGGTTATAAGTGCTTTAGTGTAGCAGGTGATTATATAGAGAAATAAAGGGAGTTTTCTCTATAACTGTGGTTTTAGTCTGCATATTAAAAAATCCCGGTTTGACTTGAACAGAACGGTAATTCTAGTCCTTGTCACTTATATCCTAGGATCTTTCACACACACACACACACACACACACACACACAGACAGATAATTTACTGTCTAACATAAAAAAGGGACTTTCCTTTACTACTGGTTGCCTTTTAATTCCAACACATTCCCTGCAGGTTGGGGGTTCCCCCCGGACACACACACTTGTACATGCAGTAACAATTTATACGACTACTATAAGATGTTTAAAACCATGAGGGAGAGTTTTAGTGTCTGTACAATTTCTTATAATTAAAGTAAAAAAAAATAAACAATCAATCATATCTAATCAATCTAATCACATCACACATATCTCTGCCTATATGTCTTGATTTGTGAAATGCAGCTGCAATGAAATAATAATAATAATAAAAAATCGCAAAGCAATTGATGACTCTACATATGGTTTGCCTTTAAGGTAGAAGAAGGGCAAAACTGAGCATGTCTGAGGGCACAGTTTATTTCCAGGATCCTGTTTTAACGAGACTGTTGAGATTTATTACATTGATATATTGAAATTCTTTGTTTCCAGCGATGTGTTTTAAATAACGCAAATTGACTTTTTTAAAAATTGCGTAACCAAAACAGCCCTAAGGCCAAAGAGCTACACTGTTCCTGAGCTGCAGGGTTGCTGGACATTAGCCAGTCTCTCCGCATGCCATGCCGCAATGTCAGCCTCTTCATCCCATAGCAACAGGAAAAGTGCAAACTCAGGAATAAATAAGAAAAAAAAAACAGGAATATGGAGCCAAAAAACTGGTGCTCACACTCTCCATAACACCACTCTACATAGGATTTAGGTCCAAAACATATATAATTGTGTACAGAAAGAAAGCTTGAGAACATACAGTATGTATGTATGTATGTTATAATATTCTTGATATCGAAAAATCCGCATTGCTGTAGGTGTACACACACGTGTACACACAATCCTAAAAGAAAAGTGTAGCATCAATTAAGCTTTTAAAAAAAAAAGACCCATCATTTAAAGTTTCCTTTTTTTCAGAAATTGTATTCAAAAACATTTCATATAAAATGATTGCAACATGATGTAAAATGTAAAAAATAAATAATTACTGTAATGACACGGTTAAACACAGCAAAGTGTGAAGATCTAAATACATCCTATTGTCTAGAGCTCTAAAATGTCATCGCATATATCTCCAGCAAATGTCAATCTTCTTGTCTTTTTATAGTTTACGTTTTGCCTTCCATCTGTTCACATTTTTTCCACCCCGTTGGTTTTTCCCCAAATTCCTCACAGGTCTACCTGCTCCTTCTCTCATTTTCTTTGTCCTTTCTTTACCCTTCTCTCTGTTACAAACTCATTATCTGCTTAATAAATCTCTCTTTGTGCGTGTGCGTGTGTGTACTTCAGTGACAATGATCTTACTTCATAAGGCTTACTTGCTTATAAAGAGTTCACATTTTATTACATAATGCTGTCTGGTTATCCATCAATTCTTCATCTTTTTGTCATTCCTTTAGCCCCAAGCCCAGTACATCGGTGAAAGTGCACAATGCAAACACACACACAGACACACACACAAACATATTCACAGCTCACCTTCCATATTACGATTGTAAGGATTGACCAAGGTACGATGGCTGGGTCACCACTGTTGGGTGTTCGGGACAAGACACTTAACCCTATGCCGCGTACAATCCATCCACTGCATGCATTATCAGTTCCAAATCTGAACATGTGAGGGTTTTAATAGGAAGGGCATCAAGTGTTAAATTAATAATAATAATAATAATAATAATAATAATAATAATAATAATAATAATAATAATAATAATAAAGGAACAAATACAATGGGGAAAAGTACACTTATGCCACCAAACCCCCCCATATAACTTACTAAAGAAGAAAAAATATTGTAATTTATTCTGTGACATTGATTTATTACTATAAATCATATTTCATCACTATTAATCATATAATATATGATTAGTATACAATAATCAATATAATATCTTAAGGAATTTGTTGCTCTGGCATAATTTTTCATTCTAATAATGTTGAAACAATTATGATCTAAAATGAAGAGATGGGCAAAAGGATATTAAACAGATAAGGTAGTGGGTTGGAAGAACTTGGGGATGGGTTTTGAGCAATATTATGGATTGAAATGAATCAAATACAGGTTGGGCCGAAGAAAGAGAAAAGTGTAGATAAAGGCAATTGTGTGGAAATTGTTTGGGTCACTAATGCTACAGCAGGATGGACAGAAATGCTGAGAGTGAGAGAGAGCGAGAGACAGAGAGACGGAGGGGGGGGGGGTGAATGGATCTGCAGTATTTGCAACAGAAGTCCATCTATGATGCATGAGACAAAGAGTATGTCATCCTTCATACATAAAAGAATAATCAGGTTCATCAGATTAGAGAGATGTATGAGAACGACTACAAAATCTTACAGAGGAGAAGAGCTGTTATACTTTGGAAATGGGAGGGCTGGGAGCATTGGTCATCGATAGCCAGGAGGGATGCGAGAATTTTTTTTTTATGTTCAAATGTGGGAGCGAATTGGAAGAACCAAATGGCAAACCTGACTGTTGTTTGGAACCAACCTACTTAACTTAGTTACCCCCCACATGCTAGCGAGCTTCACTATGGTGGCTAATGTTAATTTATATGTTAATGTATTTCATCAAACTTTATCATTCATACCCTGCACATTGTCTCATGTCCATGCCTACGTTCCTTAGAGACATTATTCTACATATACCAGTGGAACTGCCTGCTTTGTTCATCAGAGCACCTGCCCCTGAAGATCTTTCTGCACATCCCTGATACATAGTCCTCTACACGTAAGATTAGTCTAGCTCATTCATAAAACAGATGTTCTTCTGGTAGCTGCATTAGTAAGAAGCCCTGTGTGTGAACCAAGAATGTACCAAAACACACGGGACATCAAGCTGTACGACTGAAGTCTGAATAATGGAATGTGCAGTGCAAAATCTGCGCAATCACCAATGTGCAAGAGTCTATGCACGTGTGTTTGTGTGTATTAGTATAAGCTTAATGGAAATCCCTTAAGTGAATGAAATACGCACCTTGAGGGACCAATCAAAGGCTTCCAGAGCTACAAACACAGGCAAACTCGACCTGTTTATTCTGAAAATAGGTGCACTTGTACAATTATTGGCACCTTTCAAATACTGTATAAAGCCATGATGAATAAATATTCTTTCCATCCATCCATCCATCCATCGTCTATGAAACCTATCATGTGTAGGGTTGTGAGGCGCCTGAATCCTATCCCAGGGAACCTAGAGCACAAGACAGGGTACACACTGGATGGGGTGGCAACTTGGAACCTCTATTCAGTCTACAACATGTGCTTGATCTGTTGTACCTCGGGAGGAAACCCACCAGGCACAATGAGACCATGCAAACACATGCAAAGACTGTAGGTGAGATTTGAACTCCCAACCCTAGAGGTGCTAATGGTGCGAACCAGCTTCCATTCATGTAATTGAAAAATGGAAGCAAACTGTGGTTTTTTATGAAATTAGTGAAATATACTTGCAGGTTCACAGGTAGCATAGTTAGTCATCACTTCGTGACCATAAGAAACCATAAATGGTCTCTGTTGCATCACATTAACATTAACATTAAACACTGGATGTGTGCGGTCAAAGTGCAAACCACTTTGTTGCCTTGATCCAACAGTTTTGTTGAGCAACTGGTATCAGCCACCTTGCGTTAGGTTAGGGTTAGGGTTAAGCCTAGGCTAACCGTGGTATCAGCCAACCATGCTTAAAAGCATATTGTGGCTTAAACATTTGTGACATTTGATACCACATTCCCAAAGTGAGCTCTTAGCTACAGTAAGATCCAAATAATGTGCATAGCTATACAACACTACATTTTCTAATTGTCTTCTCGTAGTGTTGTAGAACCACTGCACTCTGATTTCAAAAAGGTACAATAACATGTAGTGCACATAAAAATATATACAGAGATAATCAATATATATCATCTATACCCTTTTCAGTGGAAATGCCACTCTCTGTATTCAGCACTAATGGGGTGTGTAGGTATGAGCAAAGTGGTTGATGTAAGTATGACCGCGCACACACAGAAAGAAACACCACACCCTGGTCTAAATGGTCCTCTCTACATTTGTGTGTGGTGTCTAAACATTGCAACACAAAAAAGCATGAACAGACAGGAATGGGAAGAGGAAGGAGACAGAGAGAAGACAAGAAGATAATTGTTGAGGCAAACGTAAAACTTTTATGTCAAACTTGATTCTGACTGTGAATAAAAGACTTTAAAATGAGTATATACTCATCTCGGTTTGCTGGAGTAAAGAAATCTTATGTACTAGGTGAAACTTTACAGAGAGAATACAAAGGCACACAAATGAATGTACATTGTTGATCACTAGCACAAATACTTTACCTTTGTTGACCTTTGAAGGTTCCTTCAAGGTCAACGAGATACTGTAGATCCCAAGTGAAGGAAGTGTAACAGTACATTTTTATGGTTTACACAGAAAACAATCTAACATTACCTAGCCTCTAGCATCTCCAATGGTTCCTTACTTTTAGTCTGCTGCAGTACAGGCGCGGCTAAAATGCTATGTCTTGGCTTCATTGCTAACGGCACCAAAAACAAGGAATTGTTTCATCCCCTCTTGACATTTATTCCACTGTCTCGTTTTGATAAATTGTTCACCATAACTTCTGAATCTAAAACGGTTTGACCTTTACAACTTCCTCGGTTTATCAGTTTAACAGATTTCGCAGTCCAAATAAAGTGTTGCAAACATGCCGAACAGGAAACGTGTCAAATGCCATCACTATTAATCATATAATGATTCTGTCCACTGACTCCAAAAAGAGAGCAGCTCCATTTATAGGCAGCATTTCTGGGTGACCTCTTGAGATTATCACCCCATTTGAAATGCCACTGACGTCTTAATGGTCATTAATGTTGCCGGGTTTAATGAAAGCGTTGCACCTATCCTTCTGTATATGATATGAGGTTAATGAAGGTTTGAAGAAACCAGGCAGACCAGACTGGAGAATTCAAAGTCAATCCCTGTTATTCAGGGGCTTGTGGTCTAATGGCTCAAAGATCCAATAACTGATAAGCCAGTAAGCTAATACATACAGTACATGTCTAGTCCCTATAACGGAACATATGACTGATGTCTTAACTCTGTCATTTATATAAAGAAATAACTTGATAGTTTGTTATCAAAGTAGAAATAGGCAATGGATTTACTCCATGGTGGTCAACTCTTTGTTGCTCATTTGAAAGAAAGAAAAATAAAGAGACAGATAGAAAGCAGTTAACAGCAGCACAGTCAGTTATAGTCAATCAGCACAGAAAGTTCAGAACAATGAGTTTGTGGAGGGTCTAGACAGACACACTCCAACACCCCCCCCCCCCCCCCACACACACACACATACACACAAACCCATTGATTCAAAACATGCTTCCTTACCTCCATTCTTCTCTCATCTTCTGTCTCATTGCTGTCTCTCTACAGGTTGTATCCTGATTTTCACTTTTCTCCAAATCACCTCTCACCTTGTAGTGAAAAAGGAAATTTCTCTGACCTTGGGCAATGAACCGCATAGGACTCACAGTGTCACATTAAAAAAGAGAGAGAGAAAGAGAGAGAGAGAGAACACACACAGTCTTTTCACCCTTTAGACATACATATTAACTTTTACCAAATCACCTTTCCTGCCTACTTTTGCTGAATGAGTGTTAAACAAGGCATGATGGGAGCAACAGCCATGGCATGCTCCACAACAAGGCAGCAAGTTTGTAAAAGCGTAAAAGCGTGCACAGTGACGTCTGGACATGAGCGTGTTCTGTATTGTTTATGAAAATGCAAATCTCATCACTCTAAAGCTTATTAAATCAGCTCGCACTATTATTACCATATAAAGTGTTGCACAGCAAACATGTCCAATGCTGTTATGGTTACTCATAGGCTATATTCACATTACCAGCCTGATGTGACTCAAATCTGATTTTTTCATTCTAATATGACAGATTTTTTAAGCTGTCTGAACGCATAACGTTGATACTTTTCGGCTTGGAGTTGAGTCACTTATGTACGTGGTCCTAAAATGCAAATATATCCAATATGCGGTCATGCGACTTGAATGAGAGTGATTACAGTAGATTGGGACCCAGCTAGTAAGCATGCTAATTTAGACAAATCCACATTAAGGACAGATACAACTCATGTATCTATGATTATGAACCGTCATGACATGCAAATCTGATCTGACCAAAAAATTTGACTTGAACAATGTGACTTGTAATGTGAACATCCATCTGGAAACCTCTGCAGTCCAACTAGGGACCAATGGAGGCCAGTGGTGACCATTTATTTTTATTTATTCCCATTTTACAACCGCGGTAATTTAGGACACTTGGTCCATATTTAAACACTACGGGCAATTTGGGAATTTGCAGGTCTTTAGACTGTGGGAGGAAACCGGACAATCTGGAGGAAGCCCACCAATTATGGGAAGAACATGCAAACTCCATGTACACAGACCCATCATGTCACCATGCCACCAAGGTGATTGTAGCCATAGGATAATTTAGCCTGTCAGTGCCACTAAAATTAACTGTTCTCCGGCATGATTTTTCTGTCTTAGCTCTTTGGGTTCTTTCACTCACAATCAACTATCATGTTGTGGAACCATATGGATTATGTGTCATTGTAGCAAAAACTTTTAAAAATAGTATTTTTTACTATTTACTAATATACAGTAGGTTTAAAAGGTCTCCCAAAGTGCGTCTGGTAATACTCCAGCTAAAACAATCATCTGATTATATTTTTTCAAACCTCAAATTCCCTTTATCTTGCTCCTTCCTCAAACACACTGTTTCAGTGACTATGTAAATGAGGTACTTCCAAGCCCCGCCCCACAACAAGCCTTATTGTTGTACATGATGCCACAAGAAGAGAAAAATCTAATCAGCTTGTTGAAACCCCAGCTAAAACAATAATGGAAAAAGGACAAAAATCAGGACTTTTTTCTCCCCCTCACATTTATTGTTTGCACACACACCTACACACACACACACACACACATACACACACACACACACACACACACACACACACACACACACACACACACACACACACACACACACACACACACATACACACACACACACACACACACACACACACACACACACACACACACACACACACACACACACACACACACACACACACACACACACCGGAGACCTATCTAAATGCCTAAGAATTAAAATCTTAAAGTAAATGCTTCTATTACGCCCATCTAAAAGCCACCAAGGATCTTTGCGCAAGATGATGTAAAACTCATATGAGACAGCTAGAAATGTGGTAGTGGCTCTGTTGACACTTTAATAAAAGCCAGGATTTAAAAGAAGAGCAGCTTGTTAAAATATTGCCAAATGATGCCAAATTTCTCCTCTTTGCCCTTTAAAAACATGTGTTTTTTAGAAGCTTATACAGAAGCTTGTTTATTATTGTGTTTTTGTCTGCACAAGTCCAAATCTTCCAGAACATCTGTAATTCAAGCAGAACGTTTTTCGTCGAGAGAATCTTTTTCTTTAATCGCAGTTATTTATTTATTTATTTATTTATTTATTTATTTTTATTAAAGGATCCTCGTCATTTTATCTGACATTGAGAACATATTGTTTCACATCTGTTTCAGGAATCAGCCAATATTTTATTGGGAGCATCTTGAACAATGTGACAAGTAACGCTCTCAAAAGACTCCTCAAACCAGCTTCTTAGAAATAATAAGAATTTTTTCCTTGGGATATGGAACCTATGTATACTTAAGTGTACTTAAGCGAACCTTTGTATACGTAACCATATTCCACAACATTTGGATGAAGAAATTACTTCCATTTTCATGTACAGGCAGAAAGAGAGAGAGAGAGAGAGAGAGAGAGAGAGAGAGAGAGAGAGGTCGTTTCAGCTCAAAAGGGAGTATCAAAAAGGAAATTAAAAATTTCTGAGTGATTAATCATTTGCTTATTACCTACACACACATGCACGCACACACACACACATGCACACCTGTGAACCCGTGAAATCATGTGGTTTAAGAGAACCTTCCAGACAGCCCTGCAGAGAGAGAGAGACAGAGATTTAAAAAAAAAAAAAAAAAAGAAAGAAAGAAAGAGCGCACTACACTCCTGCTTTCTTAGGCAAAGTGAGACAGAGGGATGGGTCAGAACAGGAGAGAGAGAGAGAGAAGATGTATGAAGTGTTTGCAAGTGCAAACTTCAGCAAAAAGAGAGGCTAGGACATTTATCATGTTTAAGGAGACTAAGTGACCCCTCTCTCTCCCTCTCTTTTTCTTTTTCTCTCTTGCTTGATGTTTCTGGGTCGCAGTAAACTTACCTGGGCAGGTTTGGACTTGTATCGATGGACAGAGGCTTTCTTAATCTGTGTGTGAGAGAGAGACAAAATATACAACAAAGCATTTTCGGGGACATTGTTTTTTTTTTTTGTCTGTGCTTTAATGTGTGACATTTCACAGATACTGTCTATAATCAGCAGAAAAGAGAGCTTTTTGAACTAAAGGATGTATGAACATATAAGACTTTAAAGGTAACACCTGCTGAAAGTGCACGTGCATGAAGCATTAAAGGTCATCCTCTTTTTTATGCTGAGAGCTGATTTGTTTTCTGTATATTTTTATTTTGCCATCCATTTTAAGCATTTGAATACTCAGAGACCCCTCTCTGACAGAAATATGGTATTGCAAAGAACTTGATGTCAATATTTGGCAATGTAGATTTCGTGAGTTTGTCACCTTATTTCGCAACTTTTTGAACTTCTTTAGGATCTTTAAAAGATCCAAGTGACAATTCCAGTGTCTGTTTGAGCATTGATGTTGTTTATAACAACTGGATCACCGTTGATCACTGCTCACCTTTGTTCCCAATTGGGAATGATAGTGATTAGCAATTGTTTTTGGGGAATCACTGGTGACTTATAATTGGTGATTGGGAGCAATGATGATGAGTGATTGATTGCTGGGGAACATTGTTGTTCAGTGATTACTTGTTATGAATAGTGGTGATCAGTGATTGGTCATTGGCAACAACAGTTATCACTAGTTGGCCAATGGTGACGAGTTATTGCTTGCTGGGAATCAATGGTGTTCAGTTGATTCCCACTAGCCAATTACTGATCACCATTGATCCTAATGACCAGTCACTAATCACACATGATTCCCAACCATGGATCAGTGAGTGCCATTGTTCCTTTATACTCAATAACCGATCACCACTGATAACCACTATTCCCAATGACTAATCACTGATCAGGATTGCCCAGGGTGTACCCCGCCTTGTGCCCTAAGTCTCCTGGGATAGGCTCCAGGCCCCCCCCCCGTGACCCTGAATACAGAATTAAGCGGTATAGATGAGGAGTGTATGAGAGTAATCACTGATCACCACTATTTATAACAAGCAATCACTGATCACCATTTTTCCCAATGACCAATCACTAACCACCACTATTTCCAGCATTCACTGATCATTATTGTTGGCCAACAACATTGTTCCCCAACAACTAACCCCTTCCACTATTGTTCCCAATGACCAATGCTGAATCACCACTATTCTCAACAAGCAACCAATGATCAGCCATTCACACCAAGTTACTATTGTAACAATCACAGTTCCAAAGTTCATTAATACCCTTTTATGTTAATGCTATTTTATTTTTGGTAACTTAAATAATGTACATTTTTTGCCTAGTTTTTTTATAATTTATAATTACATATTAATTCATATTCTTATATTACTTTTATTTGAAATTTTTAGAAACAGCCAATCCATGTTTATCACCACTGTCTCAACCACAGACCACTGTGTTTGTTATTTCAAACTTTTCAGAGTTAACTTTTCTTTGTCATTTTTTTACAGTTATTAAAATGGGTTATTTAATCCAAAACAGTTTTTATTTGTGTCCATTTGTCTCCATACCTGAAGAAGCACTGATTCGATTTGCTTGTTTTTTATTTATTTATTTTAAACTAGTATTTTGTAGTACGTAAATTGTTATGATTATGATTATTGTTACGACATAGTCATGACCAAAAACCTTCTTATAACCTTCTTGTATTCTATAAACTTATATCTTATATCTCAATATAAGATTTAAGTTTTACTTTATCTTTCTAATTGTATTAAATTCTATATGCCCTTAGAAATTCTTCCTCATTCACAGTTACACATTTTGATATGCTAGCGATCACAACAGCGCAATGAACATGCGAACTAGTCTAGAAGATCATCTGCCGACTTCTAGCAACTCTTTCCTTATGCATTCGGTACTTTCCCATGAAAAGGATTGACAACACAGCTTGTGCAGCGTCATTCCTTCTCTACACTGAACGAAGGATTACCAAGCATTCTTGGTATATAGTTACCGAGGATTAGGTGAAACCACTTGGAACAGTTGCGATACTATTTACTATCTAATGTTAGCTGACTAGCTACTGTTGAAGATGTGTGCTTTCTTTTCTGAGGGAAATTTACTCTGCATAGGAGATCAGCAAACCCACTTGCCTTCAACATAGGTTGTTTAGTTTTAGCCGAGGTCTTAGTCTGATAATTTGCTGCTGTTATACCATACTGTAGCTTGGCTTCTTGGCTCTCATCCTTTATTTTCTATCTTTTATATTTTTGTCTGGTTCAACATTACTATGTTTATGCTTGACATTGGGACATAACATTACTACAGTAATACTATATGTTATTATGTGGTATGCTATATCCATGAAGAAATATGACATCCATGATGTTCTTCTTTTAGTTGCTCCCGTTAAAGTGACCATCTTTGGATCCCCTTTCTAATGGAACCCTATGCAATTTATCCAGACTTCGGACAAGTGCGGAAAATGCCCTCACTCTCCACCAACAGGGCATGGCAAATCCATTATATAGAAAGATATCAATCTGTCTAAATGTTTTGGTAATGACTTAATTACAGCTTTACAATACATTTAAGGCAATATGTGCTTATGCAACCATTCACATGTATGTGTGTTTGTGTCAGAGTGAAAGAGCTCTATAGAGATTGTGCAAGTTACGGAATTTGTACTGTATCTTTGTTGATCGAGCCCCATTGGTGATCTAGCTCAAGTGAAAGATAGTATAAAAACGAACATTAAAAGAACATTTGTACACAATGGCAGCGGGAAAGTCCAGCAGCAAGCACTTAATCAAATCAGAGTAATTGTAATACAGTATATTGTCACTCGCTCATCATCTATACCGGTTTATCCTGTATACTGGGTCACGAAGGGCCTGAAGCCTAGAACAGGAGACTTAGGTAATGAGTCGGGGGAAAGTCTGGATGGGGTTCTAATCCATCACTCTTCACACACCACACACACACACACACACACACAGAGGGCAATTTGGGAAACCCAGCACGGGGAAAACATGCAAACCTCATGCACACAGACCCTGAGGCGGGAATCGAACCCGGAACCTGGTCGAGGTATATATAGACGACTAAGCCACCATGCCGTCTTGTAATATACAGTATATGTAAAAAAAAGATAAAGTACTACATGTTCAAAACAAACAGCAAGACTGTTTTAAACATGGTTAATTTCACACAGCAAACAGGAGAACAGCACAAAAGAACAAAATAAGTATCATGAAATTAAATCAGGCCTTGTGACTGCTGGAATTCTGTTGAATACTGTTATTCTTTGGAGACAGAATTAATTAAATCTCTTAAATCTGAGACTGAACACGGATTTAACATACAGCCGTTTCTGGTTGATACAGGACGGGAATATCAACTTTGGCACATCGCACATGCATTTAATTAAAATGTTTTTTTTTTTTTTATGGCTGTCTAGACGATTTATAGCTTAGATAGGGCTGAATATGCAGAACTCAGCACAAGTACTAGGCAGGGTGATGACTGGAGAGCGTGCGGTGTAAGTAGGGCTGTCAAAATGGCCAGAGCAACGAAAAATCATGAGACAACATGACGCAATTGCCCCAGCTCTATAAATCACTGATGGTGATAATAGACTGCAGGAAGGACTCACATTGTCAATTGTCCACACACACATGCATATATTTGATGCCTGCTGTAGAGCTTTCTCTCAATAAACAAGTAAGCTATTCATTGTGCAGTACTTATCCCTCACTAATGCGTCAAAGAGTGGAGAGAGTCTGAAAAGAGGGCTGAAACAAAAAAAGGTGAGGTAAGCTGCTGACTGCTGGCCAAAATACGCGGAAATCTATAAAGTTAAAGAAGGTCAGATAAAGTCGGATGAGAAAAGCTTGGCAGATATCCACCGGTGCGAATCGACCGATGAAAGCCTAATGCAAGAAATCGATCGAGTTAAAAAATATATGAGATGATCGGCCAAGATCGAGATGAATAAGTTTCAAGTAAAGTCAGAAAAGAGGCTCGGGTGGCTGGGACTTAAATTTAAAAGGAGGTATAAAACAGTTTAGCACTTAAGACGTGGGACTGATCTGAGGACAGAAAGAAAAGAAGGAGAATGTGAGAGGGAGACTTTAAACGCGTAATGAACCATAATCGGCGTTCTGCATACTGTAATGATGTATTTCAGTGTCTGCTGGTTTTACCGTCTCTGTTGCTAAAGGGTTTGTTTTGTGCTTGTTTCTCTATAAACTCTGAGAGTTTTCCACTTTCATCACACTAATCAAGCATTAGATCCTAGAAGAATAACCATGGATCATACTGTAATTCCTCTCTAAACATTAATAAGCCAAGCAAACCACATTAACTACAAGTTTTACATTATGTACTTTGACTGTACAGTTGCTAATTGGATACGACATTTACGAATGTAATATGTAATTATTGCATAGAACCACTCATCTATCACACGCACTTAAAAAAAATGACTCGGCAGCAGTTTGGTTCCCTAAAGTACACCCTTCACACTAAAGCTGTTTGAAGCATGCAGTTTAAGCTAAGCCCTGACTGTACATATTTCTATTTCATTATACTGCGAGTATTTAATTCACATTACCTGGATGATGATCCAGAAGCAAACACATCTGGAGAAGGCGTTCCAGTTCCAGCTGAGCAGCTGACAATTACTTTTTGGAAAATTTGTTTAAAAGAAAGTCATTTCTAAAAAAAAAAAAAAAAAAAGTGCAGAAACCGGTGCGATCCTCCTCCATTATTCATTTTCCCTTTATCACAATATATATTTTTGAATACAACAGCTTGACCAGCAAATACTGTAAATGCAGCTTTTTTTTTTTTTCATTTTTGTGGTCAGTACTTTTTTTTTTGTAATTCGTTTAACATACTTGTAGGTCTTGCAGGTTATACACTGATCCTGACATCAATGCGGCTTCAAAGGACACTAGCTTTTGAAAGGAGACCTTACTGAAACACACAGCAAGTCTTATGATCCAACAAAGCATCAGTGTCAAGCTTGGTTCATCAATCACTTGGCGGTGCTCGTCTTTACACGCCACATCCTGATCTTTGATCCAGAAGAGATCAGACAATACTTGTAGGAATAAACACAACTCCTCATGTGGTCAGTCACGTTCTCATATCTCAACCCGTAAATCTCTGATGTTCAGTTTGTCTGGTCATTAACAACTAAATGAGAACATATTAAACAATAGTTGACACTACTGATGCATGCCTGAAGAGTAACCAGTGGCCCAGATGAAGATACTTATCACAGTCTTTGTTCTATCCTGTCACTTTGGTTCTGTTCCTTGGTAATACCAGCATGCCATCAGGACTCAAAACAAACTTCATTATGGCAACAAGCTGAGAAGGTCAGCCCAGATTCCTATGTCTTCCAAGCCAACTGTGGGAAATAATCTTTCCAGTGTTTCCTGTGCCTGCTCCAGGTCGTCCATCCAGTGGCATTTACCTGATGCGTCTCTGATGGGAAGCCATCAGGATCACCAAACTGGCCAAATTGGCACACGCCTACGAGACCAAGGTGTCACAAAGCCTCGAAGCCAGATCCTCCACACTTTTATTAACTACCAAAGGGCAAACTGCCTGACAAACATATTATATGTTTCAGATAGCAGCATAACCACAAGAGATCTCACTTGTACAAAAAGTGTGCAAGTGAGATCTCTTGTGGTACAAGCTAAATGTACAACATTTTGGACAAGACAAGATTCGTACCATGCTCAGCCGCCTCCGCACCCTCCCTGCTGGCCAGCTTTCCCATTGTTTTTTGTGCACTGTGTTCTGGCACCCTTGCATATTTACACCTTCTGATACAGCAGGTAGCATCAGGCGCCTACTTGGTTTGTGAGCCGCTAGAAGAAGAGAACAAGAACACTAACTTTTGATATTTCAGGTAAAATGTCGAGTGACACTCTTACATGACCTCCTACTTCATCAGATAGGGCTGTGTAGGACGGATGATCAGGTTGACGCGTGCTGCGCACACACACACACACACACACACACAGATTTCAGAGGAGACCAACAGCATTGATGACGTCATGTCTAAACAGCGATCTAATTCCATCCTCAGGTATGACTGTTTCCATATTTGACTCCATTCGCACCCAAGTATGCTGTATCATTCCTAAGACCTTTTCCAGTGGTCCTGAGCACGGAAACTTTGTATTCTTACTGATCAAAATGAACTGGACTTTTGGCTCTGAAACCATCCCAAGGACCCAATGTGAAGGCGCCTTTAAGTACCCTTGAGATATACCTGTAGCTTGACTGAACTAAGCATGTAATTGGACTTTTATCACTTTATATATTGAAATATTTATTCTATTCCAGAGTAATAGGTGTCCAGCAACCCTGAGTATGTCGATCAACCCGGCTGAGGAAACTCATTTCCACTTCCTATACTTGTGTCCTTATTGTTTCAACCACTACCGCAACCTATAACAACAAATGTAAACAGGAATCTACAGGGAAGGTAAAAAGTAACTGGGCATTAATAATTGGTAAGTCCATATTTCTAATACAAATGTATTAACCATAAAAACTTTATTAAATAGGAAAATGAAATCAAATGTTTAAATTTCAGTGGTGGCAACTAAATGAGAACATATTAAACAGTGAAAGTTCTGAGTTTCCTTAAAGGGCCAGGGACGGAATGCACAGTCTTCTGGAGGAAGTAGTTTGGGATATTGCTGAGAACCTCCTGAGTCCATGCCTCCAACTCGTCCAGTGTGTGTGGCCTTGTCCGGTACACCTCGTACTTTGCGAAGCCCCACAGGATAAAAATCACATGGCGTTAGATTTGGACATCTAGGAGGCCATTCATGAGGTGCGCATTATCTTAGCCAACGTCCTGGAAAATTCTGGTCTAACCACGCATGCATGGTTAGAGCAAAATGTGGTGGTGCACCATGGGGTGGTGCTCCAGTGATACTACAGGTTCTATAGCCATTAATAGGCATTGCCTAGTTAATTTCCACCCACACTGTAGACTGACCATTAAACATGTGTGCACCAAAGAGACCATGCTAGGAAATGTGTATGTGCTTTTTTATAGATGCACTTTAGTTGGGTTAAGACCAGGGAACCTAGTGCAGATGGGTGCAATTAGACCATTTTATTTAAGTAACCGCTTTATCTTGGTCAAGGTTGCAACGGATACGGATACGGATCCTATTCCAGGAACACCAGACGAGTGGTGGGAATACAGCCTGGAATTTCACATGAGATTGGGTCACAAGACAAGTGCAGGTGATGCGCCTGTAGGTAAGCAGAAGGTAAAAGATTCACACTTTTCCTTCATATCTCAGATGTGGGTTTTGCCAGATAAGACGGCGTGCAGAAGCCACAACAGGAAGGAGGATAAATACTGCGTACTGGATGCGCTTTGTAGTTAGTGTCTGAGAAATTTGATGTTTTTTTTTAAGTGTGTAAATAGTAGAAATAGTAAAACTGTGTAAATGTTTCCTTCACAGTCAGTTTTTTTTTTTTCTTTTTTTTTTTTGTTGCATGATAAATCAGTTCAAATCATTTCGGCAGGTCGAGGTCAAACACACACCTATTTAAACAGCTGCTGTCTCGCTCGCTTTTTCAATCTCTGTTTTTCTCTTTCAGCATTTTACTGCACCTTATCTCCCGTTTTCCTTTTGTGCCCCTTTCTGGCATTTTTGCTAATAATTCATTGGAGTTTCACTTGGCCTCTCAGTGACTTCTCCTGAAAAATTACTTTTAGGACAGCACGCAAAGAGAGAGAGAGAGAGAGAGAGAGAGAGAGAGAGAGAGAGAGAGAGAGAGAGAGAGAGAGAGGAAATGCCAGGAGTTGGACATGCAACAGGTAGTAAACATAATGTTGTAAAAGCTGCTATTACTTCGGCTTTCAGAGACCAACAGGTGTCGTGGAGACAAAGATCAGCTTCACAGGCAGCTTCACACACACACACACACACACACACACACACACACACACACACACACACACACACACACACACACACACACAAGATGTTATTCAAAGAATTTTTACATTAGTTATGCAAAATCATAAGTTCTAATTTCATGTAGACTTGAACAATAATGTAGGATTAGCGAACGGAATAAGTCATGAATAAACACACACACACACACAAACCAGCACTCATGCACACAAACTCTTTAATCAAGCACAGTGTATCTGTCAGCGACCTTCTGAGCACAAACAGGTCTCCAGAGACGGTGACAAGACCAAACACAGCCTTCTGTGTGCGACTCTCTGCGTTGCTCACACACAAATACGCACACACACACACACACGTACGCATACATAAACCTGGAAAACATCAACTGCAGATATATGTTTGAAGTCAAATCTAATATGAAGTCATGTTAACATTAACTTTAGATAAGCCAGGGCATGCATTAAAGTGTCATGTTCAATTTACAGTTGAATTTATGAGATGGAGAGAGAGAGAGAGAGAGAGAGAGAGAGAGAGAGAGAGAGAGAAGGGGGGGAGTGTGTGGTGGGGGGGGGTGTATTTTAGAAGCGGTAGATAAGATAGAATAAATGATAATTTTCTATTTTCTTTCATCATGTCCTCAATTCTGTTGCCTGCATTGCATTGATATGTGGTCACGTTCGACTCAGCCATGCTGGATATATAGTTTACAGTTACATAGAAAGCTGTTCAGAAGTGAGAGATTGTGTGTGTGTGTGTGTGTGTGTGAGAGGGGGGGGCAGCATGTGGGTCAATCATTCTACTTTAGGCTAAGTAGCACTAACCTTAGAGCTGACAATATGGCCTTGGCATGTGTATGTGTGTGTGTGTGTGCGTGCGTGTGTGCGTGCGTGTGTGTGAGAGAGAGCAAGAGAGATCTTGTATTGCCAGAGAGATGGCTGGCAATACAAGTGGGCAAGAATAGGACCAGCAGCTCTCCTTAGATTTAAATCAATGTGCTCGTGCCCACACACACACACACACACACACACACACACACACACACACACACACACACACACACACACACACACACACACATTGTGACATTTTGCTGGAACTGGAACCTGGAACTCTTTCTTTCTTAGAACCTTCTTCTCTTCTCATCTACAGTTTAGAAAGTGACATCTAATCAAGATGGTTGGTCGCAGCATTAGGAATAATGCTGTCTTTTGACTGAGCTTTTATTGCGTTATACTGTTTATGAAGAGGTTTACAGGAAAAGGGGAAATCTCCACTTTTACATTGTTTAGAATAAGTCCCACCCCCACCCGTCCAAATGAAGCAAGACATATTGCAAACTAATATTTTTCATAATATATAATAATAACAAGGACATTCAAAACCTCTAAAAGAAGGACATGTAGCAGTTTTTTTAAGTTTAAGTTTAAAGTTTTGGTACAGACAACTGTAATGATTATGATTATTTAGAATGAAAGAAGGTTTGTCACATTTTGCTGTGACACTCTTATATAATGTTATCAAGAGGCTAAACCAAGTGATGCCATCCAGGAGCTTCAAACTCCTTGCCATCATGTGACACCGCACCTTACCACACCGTCGCTTGTCGATAGCACAAATAGCTCGTTGTGTAGCCCTTCCATAGGTCTTCTGTAGCACGTGGTAGAACTAAGGTAGACCCGCAAAGCATAAAAAGTATGTTCATAAAATACTTAGCTCATGCTGTCAAGCGGATAATCACTAGGGGTCACCGAGACACACCATGGTAAGCTACGATCTAATCCTATGAGTCTCATCTACTCTGCATGAGCTTGTGTGAATTTATAGCAATTCATAGGAAAAATCATGAAATGTGAAACTGGGCATCAGTAAGTCATTCCGGTGTCTTTAGATTTAAAATGTATTCATTTATTGTGCAACATAGTAGCTTAATGATAGTGATTATTAACTAATGAAGATCAACTATGGCAAGAATAGTTTAATTCCTTGTTTTAGGAATTCCTGGTGTTCTTGTTTTGTTTTTTTTGTTTTTGTTTTTTTTTTCGTCTCCAAAGACGGACCAGTGAATAAAAATAAAGAAACCAAAACAGAGGTCAAGGTGTGTTCAATGAAGTGTAGTTCTCACAAATAAAACTGGTCCTATGGTAATACATGTTGATGCACCCACATTCCTGGAATGTTTGAGTTCATTGTGCTTAAAAAAAAAGAAGAAATTGCAACTTTGAGTGTGCGTGTGGGTGGGAGGTCAGGTTGGGGCATCTTTCAACTTTGTTGCTGTAACCCATCTGTTGCATGGATGAATGGACGAACTGAAATGCAAAGAGACGAACAAAGGAGCAGGACGAAAATGTGATGGAGAGGAAGGGCAACGAAGCAGAGTGCATACTTTGAGCAGACATCTTAATCTCAGGTTATTTATTTTTGTGATTGATGGAGGATGGTTCAGTGATTGGATGCAAAGAGAAAAGAAAGTCTGACTTTTTTTTAGACGCAGAGCCCATCATAATAAATAATTAAATAAATAAATAAATAAATAAATAAGAGCACGTGAAATTGAGATGCTATTGTCGCCAGTAATTGCACAGGGTGTCAGTTTACACTTACACGTGTGAAAGAGAGAGAGAGAGAGAGAGAGAGAGAGAGAGAGAGAGATGACAGTAACTAAGAAAAATAAACCAATTCCATTCAGCTTTTCCGCTTCTTTCCTATTTCTGGGCTACTAGAGCAAACACTCAATGAAATCTGAGACAGTAGCAATTTAGCAAGCTTTCTCACTCTTTCCCCTCACACTCGTACACACTCCTTCTCGCGCTCTCTCTCTCTCTCACACACACACCGCACATTCTGCTCTTGTCACCCACATCAGCAGTCGAGTATGAAACAGAGGCTAGGATTATTAGGAGTAATCTAACGGGAGCCGACTGGAGGCCAGGCATTTGAAAGCCCACATATTTGGCACAGCATCGGAGATCATGTTTGAGAATAATGTCTATGAGAGCGCACTTTCAGGATTTAGCCTTCTCCCTTTGGCATTCCAGGCTGGATGAGCTTAAACGGTACCAGAGAATATGGAAAGAGGTGTAAAATGTCAGGGAGGGGAAATAAAGAGGCTTTATTTCTTACACTCCCAGAGCAAAGAGAAATCTAGGAACTGACAGTTGTGCGAGCGCGCCTGATGGGATACTGTCTGTGGGTTTTGTGTACATGTGTGGTCATAAATTTTGCTCTGTGTGGGGACTATGGAAATTCCCATTTTAGGATAGCAATACATGTCGAGCCGCATATTGATCTAGACAGAGGTGGAATGAAACTGAGTACATCAACTTCTTTACTATACTGTATTTTACTTGAGTGGTTTCATTAAAGATTATTTTTCACTTTTACTCCACTACATCCTACAGCGATCTCTGTACTTTTTACTTCACTACATTTCTGCATGCTGTTGCAGTGCATAAGCACAGTGGTGTGTGTATTGGAAGTGATGATATGATAATAACGTGCATGATCTGCCTTCCCTCTATGAAATGCTCAATCGTGTAGCAGGTGTTTGAAATCAGAAGCGGAGGTGGATTTAGACGGCAAAGAACGAATAAAATAACAGCCAGGAAGCATGGAAAGAGAGAGAGAGAGAGATGTTTTTGTATTATGTCATGGTTTACTATGAGCAAGTTCAGTCATTTTGACACTAATGTAAATTTGAAGGGGAGTGCCTTATTCAAGTGAAATATGCTATAAATATTGACTTTTATTCTATTTTATTCTAGTCTTAGTGCGGACTGGGAGTTGTTCTTTACAAAATGTAAAAAAAAAAAAAAGTAAAAATGCTGTTTTGTTTTTTTAAACCTAAGAGCTAAACAAAATGGACTAAAGTATATCGAAGTTAAGATCAAGTATAGGCATGAAGAAGTTAATATTTGGCTATAAGCTTATACTGTAGCATTAATTAATTACGTTCAGAAATATTGGGCCTTATTAATCAAACCAGTAACAAACATATTTAGTTATGGTTCATTTCCAGTAGGCTTAACCCAAGCAATGTATGTTATATTCTGCAAATGTTTGTGTGCATGTTCATATCAGGAGACAAGGTTCAGTTTTTATGCAGTTGCTTTCATCTCTCCGTGAATCTTTCTTTAATGGATTTTCTTGGTGTTGCTAAATGTTGCTGTGTCATGAATATGACTCACTGGCATTTATCAATGAACCGTGTTTGTTACTTAACCTTTAGTGAATCTTTTAGGACCTTTCGTAGAACCTGCTATATGAAAGGATTTATTGGATGCACAACTTTATTAAAATATTGATAAATGAAGTTCTGATGTCCCTCGGGATTTTCTGTATCACCTCTAGTGTTATGATCATTGCCTCAACTAAGGTGTGGGATCACTTGCGTGCACACACACACACACACACACATGCACACGCACGCACACGCACGCACACACAGCAATAAGAGCGTGAGAGAGAGAGACTTATACAAAGAAACAAAAGCTGTTAAAACGTATGATGTAAATTACACAAAGCAGCCCCGCCCACCTGGCCACCTGCCACCCAATCACAGCCCAGATGAAATACCGCCAATTCCAGCAATCCTGGCAACCGTTTGAAAACAAATAGTGGTAACCATAGCAATACCTCAGGATGCCAGGTGGATGAAGAGGTAGAGGGGCGGAGTCAAGCGTCAAGCTCCAGACATCAAAAACTTACACACGTACATATTAATGACTCCACGGGGACGACCTTTGCCCTCATGATGAAATGAGAGATGGTTAATGTTTCACTACTGGATACAAGTTCTCCCTCTCTCTCACACACACACACACACACACACACACACACACACACACATTACACATCAGTTTCCGTTAACAGGTCCATTCAAACTGTAATGACTAAGTAAGATTTTCAAATATCGTAAGCCTATAATTTTATGGACACAGCCTGAGCTAATATTAGCTGTAGCACTATACTGCGAGTTCATATTCCTGTGACACTACCTGCAGTTCAGACTTGACTCTGCTGACGTCTTCAGCCACTTTAGTTTATTTTCACTTTCTTAATGACTTTAATCATCACATATAATACATTGACATGTTTGATTTTCACACATGGTTCACTCCTTTTTCCACACACACTGCTCCAGTGTCTGTATCTGCAAAAAAAACACTCCTTTGTGGAAGTGCATTTTCCTAGCCAATCAGTGCACTAGGACCAGAAATGCCCATGTTCTGGATCTTTTCGAACATTTGTCAGGCTAACCTAGTCCTTCTTAAGCGCTAAAGCTTGCTAAGGTAGCCAGTTAATGGTGAACTTATGGTATCGATATCATAAGAGGTAGTGATGGCTCAAACAGGTAATCCCTGATTTACTGATCGGAAAGTTGGGAATTCAAGCCCCAGCACTGGCAAGATGTTGCCGTTAACCCCCTGAGCAAGTCCCTTAACCCCACCTGCTCCAAGGGCACAAGGGTGTTATTAAGTGTAGCTCTTAAACATGGCACTGCTGCAGAGGCCAGGGGAGGATAGGATAAGATCCAACACATTGAGTGAGAGGAACTTATTCCCATAACTATTGTTTATTACTATAACCATTGTTTCTTACCGTACCATAGGCCTGCCAGCTCGATGCCCAATTGTATCTGAGCATTTGGGGGTGAAGGACCTTGTTCAAGGGTTGAACAGTGGAAGCTTATTGGCGTCAGGGTTTGAACCTATGACCTCCTGATCTATAGTGCAACACCTTAACTACTGATCTACCCCAGCTAGGGGAGGGTCTTTTGTTTTACTGTATGAGGTCACAACAGAGGGAAAAATTTTGATTTGTTGTTTAAGCCCTGGCCAATACAAATATAATAAATAAATTACATAGAAACAGCAGAAATTTGTTTCGTCAAGGTTTTTTTTTTTCTGTTCACATAGACAGCAGACCTGAATGTTTAAAAATGATTATGTCAATTCGTCATAATAGGTTCCCTTTAAATCTCTCTCTCTCTCTCTCTCTCTCTCTCTCTCTCTATCACAGACAAACACACACACAAAGACACACCAGAAAAAGACACCAATAAATAAATGTGATAATAATCCACACGTGTAAAGCATTACGTGTAACCTGCCAGTTTAATTACCTGCTACCTCACACTCAAGTGCATGCGTGGGTGTGTATTTTTTAGAATACTCAATCAATATAATATCACTCACTCACTCACTCACTCACTCACTCACTCACTCATCGTCTATACCGCTTTATCCTGTATTCAGGGACATGGGGACCTGGAGCCTATCCCAGGAGGCTTAGGGCATGAGGCGGGGTACACCCTGGACAGGGTAATATAACATTAATATCATAATAATTACAATTATTTTTAGTTGAGTATTTTTTGCTTGAAATAATTAAAACACCTCTGAAATGTCTGTGTGTGTGTCTGTGTACAGTATGTGTGTGTTTGGGGCGTGGAGAGGTTGCAAGCAACCCTTGCAATCTCTATGAAATCACTTCCTGACTCAAATCCCTGTCTTCTGAATAATCGTATTATTAATGGGAAAAAAATACGAAAGAAAGCAACGTGTGAAAGATTCATCCCACACTGTCTCGGTCTAGACAAAGGCCCAGTGATCACTTCTCCCAGAAAACACAGAACACACAAAGAACACAGGCAGCAACACACTACAGATGACTGTACTCATTTCGCCGGAAGAGATGGAAATGCCTATGTTTACTAGAATATAACTGGTGCACGGATTATAGTTCATCAAAGTTAAATAATTATTATAAAGGATAAATTCATACTAACTCTTTAATGTAATAGATTTCAATAATGTAAGACATTAAATCCAATTAAAAATTGATGATGTCTCATGATTAGTGAAATGTACAGTAGTTTAAAGAAATGGATGTATTAGTAACTATAATATGTTATATTGAAATATAACATGGAAATGGAAATGGTTTCCCTTTAATGTGTGATTTGTTCCTGTATAAGGCAACATTACAGTAATAATGGGATCGTGTTGATTGTGTTGTGTAATACATATGATTGATATGATATAAAAATTTCCAGAGACCTGACCGTCAGCTCTATACTGCATGCGCTTGTTGAACATCCTGTTTCAGATTTCCGATAATAACCTCCACTCTCCTCGCGGGGCTTTGCACTCAGTTTTTGGGGCATGCCTGGAAATTTCCCATTCATCCCCGAGAGCATCAGTGAGGTCAGGAAGTGATGAGGAGTGGTGAGGAGTCCTGGGGCCGAGTGCTTCCACTCCAGCCTAGGCAGACCGTGTATTCACAGATCTTGCTTTGTTCACAGGATCATTGTGATGATGAAACAGGTTCGGCGCCCCTTAGTTTCAGAGAGCGGTGATTGTGAAGCTACAGCTTTCAAACACAATCTGTACAATTGTGTGCTTTCGACTGTGTGGCAACAAGTAGGGAGGGTACATTTATAGTTATAGTGATTTTGCAATATGGTGTGTTTATGTGTATCATTTATATTCATTCACTCTGATTAAAATGCATGCAATGCCAACTGAAATGAATTGAGAAATTAGATTGTTTAATTAAAACAGTACCTACGTACTTTGTATAGATATACAACAGTACAGTATGTAACCTAGAATAGAAGTCACACCTTGCTGAGGTTTTTTTTTTTGTTGATAGATATTACAACATCAACTTATTTTACAGATGTTCAACAGCATTTGACTCAACTATAAAGGGATAAAAATGGATTATGCATCAATTTGCTTCAGTATATGAGAAATAAAACAATTCAGGTTATGAGATTATAGTAGAATAATTCACTTGTGGGAGGGAAAAGTAACGCTGATTCATGTCAGGCCACATCACACAACCTATTTATTGATTATTGTCTCTTTTTGGTTAAGTAAAAATTGAATCTTAAGGAGTGAGTCATGGAAAAAGAAATGAAGACGGATACACATGTACTGAACTGAAACCCAAAGAACACCCAGGCAGTTGGATAGGATGTAGGACAGGGTTCGCCGAATGATCAAAACACACTTTTCCCAATCCGTAGGTCTCGATCTTTTAACCAAGTTGCTGCTCATTCAACGTCTTTCCCTCTTCTTTCATTGACGAAGTAGAAAAAGCCACATTCACCTGTTCCAACTTTCCCTACACAGCCGGACAGTCACATTGAGCCGCGCTCACACATATCAAGCCCTCAAATAAATCACCCACCAGCTTCCTCTTTACTAACGAAAAAAAGAATGTCCAGTGAGGAAGTCAGAGAGAGAAAGAAAGAGCTGTTTGCATTCATCACTGTGTCACTCAGTAGGAGAAAAGAAGTGTTATAAAGAGCTTCTTGAAAAGAGGACAAGCAGGGAGTGGGAGTCAAAAAAAAAAGAAAAAGAAAAAGAAAAAACGCTCCCAGTTCTAAAGATGATGTGAAAAAAAAGAAATCTAAGAAAATGCCTGGGTGTTTATTTTAATCTGATCTGATCTTTATGTCTCTCTTGAGATCACTTGTTTTATTGTTTTATGAGAGAATGCACTGATCCGCTTAATACTAGTTTTAGGTCTGAAGCCGCCAAACAGTTTTGTAACGAGGTCTTCATCAGTGAAAAGCTGGTAACTTCATCTTTAAATTGAAAGACATCACTTGCTTTACAACTACACTTTCGAAACAAGATGTCTCCTGTTTGGCTCTGGTTTCCATTAAGGTTTGCTTCTGATGCTTTCTCGGGGAGGATTTCCTTGCCACTGTCACCTCCAGCTTGCTCATTAGGAACAAACTGATGAAGCTATAAATCTATACATTTTTACAATTCAAGTAAAATTGATTGAATTGAATAGAATTGAATTAAATGGTGGGCGGCACGGTGGTGTAGTGGTTGGCCGGGTTCGATTCCCGTCTCTGTGTGCATGGAGTTTGCATGTTCTCCCAATGCTCGGTGGGTTTCCTCTGGGTACTCCGGTTTCCTCCCACAGTCCAAAGACATACAGATCAGGCAAACTGCCGTTCCCAAATTGCCTGCAGTGTGTGAATGAGTGTGTGTATGTCTGTGTGTCCTGCGATGGATTGGCACACTGTCCATGGTGTACCCAGCCTTGTGTCCTAAGTCTCCTGGGATAGACTCCAGGCCCCCCGCGACCCTGAATACAGATGATAAGTAAGTGAATGAATTGAATTGAATTAAGGGCAAGTGGTCAAATCAGCTGAAGATCATGGGAAGATTGTTTCTTTGCTAAGTCGCGTTGACTCACATAGAGACTAGCGACTAGTTCTAGCGAAATGTAACTAGGTAGTTATACAGTAGGCTGCCTTATGTCTAGTGCCAGAAACACGATGTCTGTAATAAGTATTTGCTAAGTATACAAAGTGTTTGTTTGCCACTATCATGAGTTTGATTCCGCAGCATGAATTCTAAAGAGCAGATTGGTCATGCTATCTCTCACATTAGTCATAGTGACACTAGCCAATCATGGTGTGTGTGTGCTCACGCAAGCAGAAGGGCTTTCCTCTGAGTGTGTTACACTGTGCCCGATGATGTGTGAGCAACAGTTTGAAAAGATGCAGTCTGCTGGCATCATGTATTTTGGATGACGGCTAGTCTTCGCCCTGCCGGTTGGGAGTTGAGAGAGTGCCCTAAGCATGATGGGTGTAAATTGGCTATGACTAAATTCGGGGGGAAATTTGGTGGGGGGTTGTACTTGTTGACCTAGACTCTATTCAGTAAATCACTTGCTCCCTCATTTATCGTCTATACCATGGACGGGGTGCCAGTTCATCATTATTTGGGAATGCCAAATAGCCTAACCTGCATGTCTTTGGACTGTGGGAGGAAACCAGAGTACTCGGAGGAAACCCACCAAGCACTGGGGGAACATGAAGACTTTGTGCGAACAGACTCCGAGATGGTAATCGAATCTGGACCCAGGCGACCTCTGCGCGACCCCACACAGGATAAGTGGTATAAAGGATGGATGGATGGATTGATGAATGGATGGACCAATATCTTGGAAAAAAAGGAACCCTGACCTGGATAAAGCACACACTGAAGATGAATGAATGCATAGTGCAGCACAAGGGAAGCAATCTCCTACATGTAATGCACTCATTTATTAATACACTTCATATAGGACAGTGTGTTCCCAAGACTTTTGGCCTGATACACAACTCTAGTGGAAACAGACACATGAGGAAAGGATGACTGGTACTAAGGGTTCTTAGGAGTGGTTTTACAATACTGTGGCTAAATGGAACATTTACAGCTACTAGACCATTAGCATTAGGTATTTGTGTATTTCAATACTACGGTGTTAGATTTCATATTTAACAGTCTTATCTGCTAATTTGTCTCGTTTTTATCAGAAGATATCTGGTGCAAATACTGCAACAGAACAGATGTGGCCATTAAGTACTGTTAGTCCCTGCCAAATGTTGAAACTAAACCTTTATGGTCTAACACATTCCCCAGCACTACATGACTACATGAAACAACAGCTCACAACAGGTCTTTGTTTCCTCCTGGAAGACGTTGAGCGAGAGAGAGAGAGAGAGAGAGAGAGAGAGAGAGAGAGAGAGAGAGAGAGAGAGAGAGAGAGAGAGTTCAACTGCCCACAGTGTTACTTGGTCTGAAGTCACCCCTCATAGACAGGACACTGGCTAATGCCATGACCTCACACCAACCTACACACACACACACACTCACACGGCTCTCTGGAAAATGTAAGAAGGGACACAATACATTGTGCCCACCACAATCCAGAAAATGTCACACCATGACTCTATCTGCCATTTCCATTTTTTTTCTCTCTCTCATCTCTCTTTCTTCTCTGCAGATGACTTACTGGTGAGTTGACAATGATGTCTGTAACAACAGTCTGCAATGTGCTGGAAGGAAAAGGAGGGAAAGAGAGAGGTTTTCATAAGATATATTTAAATGTATTGCTTATGAGATCATTTAAACTGTTTAGAAAATCATAATATTCAACAATACACTAAAAGCAATACATGTAAAAATGTATACAGATTATTTTCTGTACTATATACTGTAGTCTTGTCCTGTTGGGTATCATATTTGAAAAAATACCTCCATCTAGTGGACAAAAAAGCGTATTACAGTAAGCTCCTGGATCCTTATGGAGATTTCATCTTTTAATTACAGCACAGTGAAATGATTCTCTGCGCATACTGTAGCTTGTTAGAACAATAGGGGTTAGAGCGCAGGGTCAGCTATGATACCGGGCATCTGGAGAAGAGAGAGTTAAGAGGCTAAGGGCCCAACATCGGCAGCTTGGTGGTGCTGGGGCTTGACTCGAACCACCAAAAAAATGCATAAAATCATGATTTATATTTTTAATTTATTACACTGATTAGTCATAACACTAGAGATCACTAACAGGTGATCTGAATAACTGATTATCTCATTGCTATGGCATCTGGAAGTGGGTGGGATATATTAAGCACAAAGTAAGCATTTTGTTCCTATAGTTGATGCATTATAAACAGAAAAAGTGAGAATGCGTTATGGTCTGATCTGACTTTGAGCAGAGACAGACTCTTGCGCAGCCAAGGCTCACTGATGCATGTGAGAAATGAAGGAGGCCCGTGTAGATAAATCCAATAGATCTATGCTAATGTAGATCAAACTGCTGGCAAAGTTATTTCTTATTTTGATAAGAAGGTGCCAGAACACATAGTGCAGAGTGGTTTGTTGTGTAAAGGACGGCATAGCCTCAACCTGTCAGGGTGCCCATGCTGAGCAGTGCCGACCACTAAAAGTGCCTACAGTGGGCACATGTGCATCAGAACTGTAGAATGGAGCAATGGGAGGCAAAAAGAGGACCTACTCAATATTAGTCAGGTGGAATTGTGAAGAATGTTTAATTTGTCTATATCTGCAGATGGTTTGTGGGTAAAAACTGTTACATTGTCTGGACCTGAGACCCTGAATGCTTCGGTAACTTTTTCCAGATGGCAGCAAGGTGAAGAGTGAGTGAGAGGGGTGTGTCTGATCAGCCACAATGCTGGTGGCTTTGCGTATGCAGTGTGTGCTGTATACTGTATGTCTTCGATAGAGGGGAGAGAGACACAGATGATCTTCTCAGCTGTCCTCACTATCCACTGTAGGGTCTTGCGGTCTGATACGGCACAATTCCCAAACCAGACGGTGATGCAGCTGCTCAGGATGCTCTCGACGGATGCTGTGGACGCTGGGCCTTCCTCAGTCGTCTCAGGAAGAAGAGACGCTTTTGGGCTTTCTTGTGCAGGGAGCTGGTGTTAGGTGAGGTTCTCCTCCAGGTGGACACCCAGGAATTTGGTGCTCTTGACACAGATGTTGAGTGGAGAGTGATCGCTCCATGTCTTCCTGAAGTCAACAACCATCTCTTTTGTCTTATCGATGTTCAGAGACAGGTTGTTGTGTTTACATCAGTCCGTTAGCCTTTGCACTTCCTCTCTGTACGCTGACTCTTCGTTCTTGCTGATGAGACCCACCACGGTCGTGTCATCAGCAAACTTGATGATATGATTGGAGCTGTGTGTCACTACACAATCATGAGTCAGCAGTGTGAACAGCAGGGGACTGAGCACACAGCCCTGGGGGGCCCCAGTGCTTAGTGTGGTGGTGCTGAAAGTGTTCCCAATCCGCACTGACTGAGGCCTTTCAGTCAGAAAGTCCAGGATCCAGTTACAGAGAAAGGTGTTCAGGCCCAACAGGCTCAGCTTCCCAATCAGGTGTTGGGGAACGGCCGAAAGACATATGTTGGCCTATATATATAGGGGGAGAACATGCTACTCCATGGTGGGAATCGATCCCTCATCCCTGGATGTGCAAGGCAACAATGCTAACCACTAAACCATAATAATAAATAAAAAGTATTATTATTATTCCTTTTACAATAAAAATAAACATTTTCAGGCAAGTAGCTATCATTCCCTTACTTATGAAGGTCAACACAGTTCTCTTTTATTTAGTTTGTGTGTTTGCCACTCCCCTGTTGATGGATGACTAATGCACTTCTGAATCACCTTATATTTGTTACCCAGTTTCTCAAGACATTGTGAATAACACATTAATGGTTCCTTCACAATCCAGTCAACCCCAAAATTAACTTTTTTATTTGAATCAGAAACATCTCTCACAGTACATTGCATTCTAGGGAGCCCAAAAACTGTAGAGGGCTCTATATTAGTTAAAGGGTGTGCACACTTTTGCAACCAGGTAACTTTTTTAGAGGTAACAAATATTTTTATTTCAGTTTGTTGTAACCCATTTGCAGTAAAAAAAAAAAAAAAAAAAAAAGACTGACATGACATCTATACGATGGCCAAGAAGTGCAAAACAAAATAACAAAACCGAAAAGAATAACAAATAAAAAAAACAAAATAACAAAATGAAAGCAAAATAACAAAATTGAAAACAAAATAATGAATTAAAAAACTAAATAACAACAATGAAAAAAACAAACAAAACCAAAAACAAAATAACAAAAACGATAACAATATAACAAAATATATTTGCAAGCAACGATGACGGGCCTTGCGCCATCGCCACCCCGGGCGCACTGCACTAACTGTGTGTTATTCAAGTGTGTCAAGACCTCGAAAAAAACATCACCACCCGGTTGCACCGCACAACTTGCACATACCACACACTATACAGGGCTAATGTCAGTTCTGGCCCTAAATATTTGTTGAGTACGCGGCGTTTGTGTGTGTGTGTGTGTGTGTGTGTGTGTGTGTGATGTGGATGTGTGGATGTGAGTCTGTGTGTTAACATGAGTGATGTGTGTGTTATTTTGTGTGTGATGTGTGTGTGAGACATGTGACTTTTTAGTCTGTGTGGGTGTGTGAGACAGAGATTTGAGTGTGTGAGTGTTAAAAATTGTGATGTGATATCCATGAGTATGAGTGTATTTGTGTATACGTGTATGTGTGCGTCTGTGTGAGTGTGAGACTGTTAGCATTGTGATACACGTGTATTTGTGCTTGTGTGTGCATCGTAAGAGAGGTGTGTGTGTGTGTGTGAGAGAGTGTTAACATTTGTGATGTGTATGTGTGTTCAATAGGCTGCAGATGCTGGAAAATAATCCTCACACTATGATGTTCCTGAACGTGATGTCACAGAAGGTGTCGCTGAATATATTGTCCCTCAATATAATGGCACACAGAAAGTTATTACCGTATTTTCCGCACGATTAGGCGCACCTAAACGCCTTCAATCGTTTCAAAAGCTGATCATGCGCCTAATAATACAATGCGCCTTGTATATGGCCCAGTATTAAAACGCATACAGGTCTCAGTTACGGTAAGCAGCCGCGACTCGATTTTCCCCCGTAATAGTGCGCAGTGCATGCTGGGATACCGGGAAACTGGCGTTTCATTTCCATTTTAATATTTTTGTAAATACCCTGAAATGGCTCCTACCAAAAGACACGCGTACAACGCTGAGTTTAAACTCAAGGCGATAAGCCACGCACAAGAACACGGCAATAGAGCAGCAGCGAGAGAATTTAATATCAATGAATCAATGGTGAGGAAGTGGAGGAAGTATGAGGATGAGCTCCGCCAAGTAAAGAAGACAACAGAGTGTGGCATCGTTTCATACAGCGATGATCTTTGTAAGAGTCAAAATCTCTGCGGAAACAGCCCAAGCAGCTAAAGCTCTAAGTTACAGTGTGATCGTTATTTTAACACTGTGATTTCCAGCGGAATTATTTCTTACATATCGTGTTAAGGAATATAAGTTAAGATTTATCTGAGAGCCAGATGCAGTCGTCAAAAGAGCCACATGTGACTCGCGAGCCATAAGTCCCCGACCCCTGATCTAATGGATGCGTTATGCATCTAATGGATGCATAACGCACCGTAACTCCAGCCTCTACTTTAGCGCCTTATGCGAAGCGTTTTATTAAAGGTGCGCCTTATGATGCGATGCGCCTTATATATGTAAAAATAATTAAAATACGTCATTTATTGAAGGTGCGCCTTTTGATGCGGTGCGTCTTTTCGTGCGCAAAATACTGTAATAATTTTTCAGCGGTCGTTTAAGGCATTATCGTGGCTGACCCATTTGAGATATTAAAAATCCCTCCGCAATTTTGCATTCTTAGTGTCTTTAGATCACATCGACCTGGTTTGGTAGCGATTGTATAAATTCCCTAGGAGGAGTATATCAAAATCCATCCGGTGTGTTTTTGCGAACAACCCAAAATAACCCGCCTCCTGTTGAGTTGAGCCCAGGACATGCAGCACGAAAGTTGTTCGGCTCAATGAGCTCTAAATGTGTACAGAGTTTCGTGTGCCTACATGAAAGTGTATATGAACTATCCATCTAAATCTCGTGTGGGGGCCCCTGGGAGCCCCGGACCAGGCGACTCTTAGGCATCCTGATGGCAGCAGATTCCAACCTGTCTGCCAAGTTTCATGAGTTTTTGAGCATGTTCAGACCCCCGAAAAGTCCAAAAGGGTGGAAAAGAAAAAATCCCTAGGAAAACAAGAGGGTCCTGTGCACCTATAGTGCTTGGGCCCTAATTAGAAAACACAACAATACTTCTTGTATGTCTTGAGTGACAGTTGCCTCATCCAATCAGCAATAAGAACTTACTTTGCGAACTATACCTACCTTTTCCGGTTTGAGTGAATTGTTGTTGTGTTTCCTCATTTGGTATTCTGTTTCTGAAATTTTGTTCTGTTTTTGGAATTTATTTTGTTTTCAGTTTTGTTGTTTTGTTTTATTTTTTTTATTTTGTTTTTGAATTTGTTATTTTGTTTTCAGTTTTGTTGTTTTGTTTTCACTTTGTTATTTTGCTTTTGAATTTGTTATTTTGTTTTCAGTTTTGTTATTTTGTTTTAAACTTCTCGCCCACTGTACATCTAACGTTTCTTGGGCCATATTTTTCTTTTGTGTTTATCTCCCTGCATTCTTTGTATCAGGTCCAGATACATTTTCTAGATTTTTTTCCCCGTGTTTTGTAGTACTCATTTAAATGCATTTAGCCTGTAGCTTAACCATAGCCTTAGATCTCCTGTTTTGCCAGAATGTTTTATTATTATTATTATTATTATTATTATTATTATTATTATTATTATTATTATTATTTAGTTAGTTATTTTTTGGTGCTTAGATCCCCTAAATATAATAATCATGTAACAGATCATTAAATGTGAAGGAGTTGTATTTTTTCTCAGTATGTTCTAAATCGTTAAACAAGATAATAAAGTTGTGTATTTCAATGTGTTGTGTGTGTGGGTGGCTGAGAACATCATATCTTGAATAAGCAAACAGCGTGCTGTACTCAGTGGACCAGTTTGCAGGGATTAGAGACGTGTAGGTGTCTGTTCGTGAAACCTTTACAGACTGAAAATTAAAATGCAGCAAGAAAAAGAGAAAAAAAAAACCGCAGAAAACTGTAATGGGATCATAGGGTCCAGGCGTTTGTACTGTACGTGTCATCTACAGGGTTTGAAATACCCAAGGAATGAACAGAAACATTTTTAAGAGGGAAAGTGAAGGACAGTTTAGAGAAAGTTTATATCTGAGTATTAAATCATACTGTATCATTTAAACACACACACACACACACACACACACACACACACACACACACACACACACACACACACACACACACACACACACACAGACACACACACACACACACACACACGCACACACACACACACACACACACACACACACACACACACACACACACACACACACACACACACACACACACACACAAAGTCATTTCTGTAACACTATACTGCAGAATAAAGGAAATCATTTAAAACCCAAGTCATAATAAGCGTCTTACTGTTACGAATAGCTTGTTATTTATAGACTGCATCTTTCAGTTCAGAGAGTTCTAACTTTCATTTGTTTTTAATTAGGTGAGACTATATTTGGTAAAAATGACATCAATGCTTCCAAAGTACAAATCATAATTACCTATCTGCTTACATCAGCTTTCTATTTACCTTGACAACAAAAACTAAAGTAAACTTCTTTTATGCTTACTTTGTATATATGTGTTTGTGCCTGAGCAGGAGCAAATTTGTATACAGTACACTGCTTGGCCAAAATAAATAATTAAATAAATACATAAATAAATGAATGTATTATACTTTAGATTTAGATAGGCAAATGCATAAATGTCTTTGATTGGATAATGACTGCGGTGATTAAAATGATTCAGTTGCGAAAAATGATTGGCAAGCAAAGAAAAAAAAAACTAAGGAATTTCAGAAATTTGCTGAATTTGCTGGAATTTGGTTAAGAAATACCCAATGCATTATTAAAACATGGAAGGATTGGAACTTCATTCGTGAAAATCATGAGTGACCGTAATCAGAGATCACTAAATTAGGTAGTAAAGTTGCATTAAAAAAAATAATCAGTAGAAATCACAGCTATGTTTGATAGTGAATGTAAAATCATTTACACATGCACAATATGCACTGTAAACCCTAATGCTCAAAGTAATTAAACATATTGAGTACAGTTACATGAAACAAATTCAATTAGTTCAAATTAATAGACCTTGATGAGTATTTAGAACTTTTTTTTTTTTTTTTTTGGTGGCTCAGTGGTAGGTGTTTCACTGCCATGTGAAATGGCCGGGTTCGATTCCCAGCCAATGGATGAAGTGCCTGTCCCAAGCCCAGATAGAAATGGAAGGATTGTGTTCAGAAGGGCATCTGGTGTAAAAACCTGTGACAAACTGCTGTGGTGACCCAGGAGCAGGTGAAAGACCAACAACAATTTATTTAATTTGCAACAACTAAAAAAAATTATAGTATGAGTTAGGCTACTCAGTAATGCAAGTAAATAATGATTAATATGAATGAGTACAACAAACTCAAAACCTGATAGTTCTGTTTGCTTAAAATTGAAAACATCATTACTTAGAAAATTTTATGTAACTGATTACCTCAATTTTTTTTAGTTTTGCTAACTTATTCGGATTTACAGTTTGATTGTGACCAAACTGCTAGTTAGTGAGGTTAATCATAAAAAAAGGTTTTATAGGTATTTGATACGGAGCATTGACTTCGGAAGAATGGAAAAAATGTCTGGTGAATCCTGATTGACCCTATTCCAGAGTGATGGGCACATCAGGGTAAGAAGGGAAGAACACAAAGCGATGCACCCATCATGCATAGTGGGCCACTGTACAAGGCTCTTGAGGTGGTCACATGATTTGGGTTTGCTTCAATTGGTCAGGTATAGGCTCAGAAAGATAATGTGGCAATAAAATAAAGTCAGCTGACTACCTGAACATACTGAATGAACAAGTTATCCCGTCAACTGACTTTTTCCTTCTTGTTTTCCAGGAGTCATACAGTGAAAGAATGGTTCAGGGAATATATGAAATAATTTTCACACCGGAATTGGCCATCACCAAGTCCTAAGCTTATTCACATTAAAGGTCTTTTGGATGTTCTGGAGAAGACTTTATTGAGTAGTTTGACACTTAGTAATTCAGTTATTAATACAAGATCTCAGGCAAAAATTCATGCAACACTGGACAGAAATAAATATCATGATATTGCATAATGCCATTGAGACAAAGTCATAGTAAATGCTTGCCATAATCAAAGCAAAATATAATCCAATATTAGTGGTTACAACTTCTTGGCAAACATACTTTTTTTTTTTTATCTGAAAATGCTAAACTGATTTTAATGGTTGTCTTTGGTAACACCTTGCAGTGCAGAAGTGTTTAAAGATCATAATTATAAAGAGATATTCCAGAACATTATAGATAATGTAAATACTTGCCTGGAGGAAAACCTTCTGGTGTAGAGTGAGAAGAACAGTAAAATAAAATAAAAAAAACTAATGATCACTGTTGGAGAATTACAACAACAAGTAAAATCTTGGGGTTACCAAATCTCCATAACCGCCACCAGCTACTACAATATTGACCATGCTATAAAACAAAAATGGCACTTTTTTTTGCACAATAAACACTCTGGGTTTAACATAAAAAAATGGATGGCCATAATGAAAAGAGTGCACATCAATTTATTTTTTTTCATAATTCTGACTACTAAAGCTATTCAGCTAGTCGAAAGTTGAGATAAGCTAGCAAGAGCATTTCTCTAAGCAAACTTTTTTTTTGTTGGTTATATATGAGTATATTTTATTTATGTCAAGGCTGTCGTAAGCTTTCTGAAAACCATGGCTAACATTTATGCTTAAAAGCATTTTTTAATCGTATTTAAAAAAAAAAATATATATATATATACAATAATATATTTAAAAAAAAACTTTTTTTGTGCTTTTCTGCATTTTTAGTTGGTTTTTAGTTGGTTTTGGTTGAGTAGTTAAACCATATGCTAATAGAAAGCAGAAAACATATCCATAAATCTGACATTATGATGGTATGACCGTCAGATATAATACAAATATTTAAATGAAAACACTATGTCTTAGAACATGGAGGAAACGAGGGACATTAGCTTGAGCATGTATCAGGAAAAAAAAAATCGAATATAGAAAATCATAGGAAAGTTTATAGTTACCAGCAGAGTTACCTTATAGACAGTGGTGTGTGTCAGTGTAATATGGACAAAGTGAATTGTTCCCTTTTCCTTTTTCATTCATATTTTATGTCAGCGAGGCAGAAAAGTCAAGAAAACAACTATGGAAAAATACTACAGTACATGTGCAATTAGTTATTAAAATTAAAACACTAACAGCTAAACACACTTGATTTTATTACTGATATAATGATAAAAAAAGTTATACTTCCTATAATTGTTATTATTTTTGGCTGTGCTCAAAAACTAATAGTGACTCGGGTAAAGCAATTGCTACTGCAGTAATTATAGCATGCAAGAAAAACATTCATATGAATCAATATGAAAAAAAAAATATATAACTGGTAAAAAAAGAAGACTTATTGCATTTTAAAAAGATTATTTGCCAATAATGTGTTTTTGCTTCTGAACTATTCTTTTTTTACTTTTTTATAATAATGACCAAAAAATTTCCCAGTGCTGAAATGATGTATTTCTTCATTATGTTTCAAATGTTCAATTTCTTCAGGCTTTATCTTTTATGATGTGAATTTTAGTGTCTATTACAGCAGTTTGAATTGCTTCCACACTGCTGCAAGCATACTATAGGCAGAAATCTTTAATCATTTAAATATCATCTGATTATTAAAAAGAACAAAATTGCCTGTATTATTTGATCACTGCCGGCTGTTAGAGTGTGTTTTTGGGACTTGAAATGGTTTCTTATTGTTTCGTGCTTTTTATTTTTTATTTAGCTTCCTGATCAGTATAATTTTTAAGCTCTTGGTTTTCATAGTCTTGTGTGTCTAATGCAAGAATGCAAGACTGGTACTTTGGCATACTGTACCAAATGGGGTCCCCTTTAAATTTTTGGTATACTACTCCATTGGTGAGCAGCTCAGAAGAACTAGAGAGGAAGTTGGATCCAGCATGGCGAATTGAAAGGCAGACCAGCAGCACAACAAAATTGAGACGATACGAATTTGTAGGCAGTCATCCCATGAAGATAAGGAGGTGTGTGTGGTAGAGAGACATGCAAGATCCAGCATGGTGCTCCAAAAAGGCACTGGAGCAGAACAATGTGGTGGCTGACCTCCAGCAGGGAAGAAAGGAACTTACATTTCAGCTGGATATTTTCAGAACTGCATTGCCAGCACAGCATGCTATAGAGCTTGCTATGGACCGTCAGCACAAAGGAGCAGTGCTCACCAACAAGCTGGCTTATGAGTCAGAGAGAAGTCGAGAGGTTGACATGGAGACCTCAACCTAAATTGTCTTATTTTTTTTCTGAACTCTCTCTTGTCAGCCATGATACTTATAAACGTTTTTTTTTTTTTTTTGGTCAAGATGGTCCTGAACTGTTAGCCATGATAGCTCTGAACCAGTTGGGTTGCAAGGCCATCATGCTCACTCCTGCAGTGCACTCTAGTGTCCTAGATGTAAAAAAAAAAAAAGTCCTAAGCTGGGGGCGCTTGCAATTTGCCATGCCCACTCCCAGCTGATCCCGTGCCAGGCTCCAGCACCTTCCACATGCTCACATCATGTTCTGGCCTCATGCCCAATTTGACCATAGCCTCCATGCAAATCCAAATTGCCATCCAAAGGCTCTGTATCAATGCCTCCATAAAAAAAAATGTTTTAGGGGATGTCCTAGGCCACCATTAGGCACTCCGAAGTCTTAGGGGGAAGGTGTTATCTCAGGGGTGACAGGTCACAAGCTCATTGATGCACATGGGGAGCGAATATGCTGCACATGGCTAATATGATTTCAGAGTGCTGTGAGAATTCTAATGAATTGCCTCTTTAAATCGATTTCTAAAACTGAAATCTAAAAAAAAAAAAAATCGACAAAAATTGTTGAATCTCTGTGTAATTGCAGCACCACAACACAAGATGGCGCATCTGTTCAGTTCCGCTGTTTATAAATATAAGTGAAGAAGAACGCTTCGCTCTGGTCCCCTTGGCAACAGCTACTAAGCGCTGAGGGTAAACAACATGGCGGCGATGATATGATGGAGAGCTAGTTTGACATTTTTTCCCCCTAAACGCAATGATTTTTTTTTTATTTACTTTTGACTTTGTACTAATGTACGTTTAATCGCGTGCATCAATATAAGCCGGGACTATATGAAAATCGAACACACAGTTAACTTATAGGCGTTAGCTAGCAGGCTTGGCTAAACACTAGTGAGAGCAGAAGAGTTTGTGAAAAGCTGAGATTGGAAAGCGTGACACTGTGATGTTAGTCCCCGAATAAACATTTAGAGAATTAGGTGCTGATGATGGCTTCTCGGGCAAGGTTTAGTTTTTCAGGAGGACGAAGGAAAGTGCTACAGGTTTGAGTAACATTATTGTCATTGATCAGTGAAGTTCGATGGAGGGAGACAGGACGCGTGCTGGGAGAATGTCGGAGTGGAAACGCATTTGCGACGAAAACCGAGTGATTCCGCCTCCTAACCAAACAGCACGGTTAGCACAGGGCACGAGTCAGGCTTTCCAACTCGTGTTCAAACGACTGGATGGGCTTCATTCAAGCCAGGTGAAAACACACACACACACACTCACGCAATCAACTAACCATAATAGATGATAAACCAACACTATTACTACTACTACTTTTAATAGTAATAATAAAAAAAGCATCAATACAATTTTGAAAACCTGTGCAAAAAGTTATTTATATAAACTTCCACTACATAAATAGATGAATATGCAGATAGATAGTTAGATAGATAGATAGATAGATAGATATTTAGATATGCAGGTAGATGGATAGGTAGGTAGGTAGATGGATGGACTACTTGAATAATCCGAAAGGGAAATGGTAATGTTACACTAGCCAGTTAATGGACTATTCAACAAGCTAGGGATAGGGGATGAGATTTGTTCACTTGCCACCCGGCACATCGGACAACACATACACTGACCCTGAAGGTATATCCTTTGTTTCTGTTGCCCGATGCCCGATTGTATCTGAGCACTTGGGGTGAAGGACCTTGCTCCAGGGTTCATCAGCAGCAGCCCAGTGGCCTGGGGTCTTGAACTGGGGGACTCCTGATCGGCAGTCCTACCCCTGCCCCCATAAAACAAGATACAACCAAACAGGGTGCAAAAGAATATTAAATGCTAGATTAAAATAAAAAAATCATTATGAGAAAAATAGGTAAAATTTACGAACAACAACAAAAACCTATGATACAATGTTTACAATAGTGCAGTCATGTAGCTATCAAAGAATTGTACATGTTGATACATGGTACTAAAATAAGATAAAATTTGCATAATAATATGAATATACTGTTTCTATGTACATGATGATTGTATATACAGATGGATACTTTAATATCTGTATAACATAAATAACTGCTAACTGTGCATAAGGTGTACCATCATGGTATGGATAATTTGTAATATTAATTTTAAAAAGTAGAAGAGAGAGAATGAAGGTATTGAGGCTAAATATTGTACAAACATATTTGAGTACAAGTCCATATCACCACAAAATCTTTTCCTAAGCAGAGAAACAGCTTGGAGGACAACAAGGCAGAACAAGACAAACTGAGCTTTCAACACAATTTTATAATACATTTTAATCAGAATAACATACTGACGACCTCTGTAATATGTAACTATCTTATTAATTTTTTTGGTAAAACTGAAGTTGAAGATAGTCAGGTAAACAAGTATACCATTCCATATGCATACTGATAGGAGCAACATGCATAGAATGAGTAAATCAGGGGAATCATGGATTGTTTCATTTAGGTATGTTTAAGTTGGTTGCTTCCATGTGCTGCTAGCAGTGAATTCATTTTACTGAATTTTATACATAATAGTCAATAGTTTTCATCTTTTGCTTGTAGAAATAACATAGAACATTTAAGTAGAAATGATAAAACGTAATTGGTTAAGCCGTTGTCTGACAAATGTGTACTTCATACCTGGGGGAAAAAAGCTTGGACATCAGCAGTGCTTCTTTGTGATTGGATCGGCGTACTGTCAGTCATTTTACAGGATTGCCCCCGATGCTGCTTCATATCCTCATAAATGTTTATGAGGAGTTGCATGTTTATAGAATCATAAATCGGCTTTCAAGCATTTGAATATCTAAATAGCTTGAAAGTGATGTCCTTATAGTCCTCGCTCATGTCAAGTCTAGTTGAACTAGCATTAGTCTTGGGGGGACAGATTCTTTTGTACGTGGGTGGAAATGTAGGTAGGCTCATCTTATTTGACTTCAATCGTTCTACCTTTAGAGTCCTTCTTTTTTTTGGTACAAATCTTCCCTTATGTCCCTTTAAGACTTTATGATGATAAAACAGGATCAAATACACAGCATTGCAACTTGACTTGCAAGAAATGTCTAAACCGTGGTGAGCAAGGGGAAAGGTAGTTCATATGTCTCAGTGCTCTCAGAACTGAAACACTCTCTAATGAGATGGTGTCTCTGCATGCTCATGAATCCCTTTGTGTCTGCAGAATATGTGCCACTTTGTGCTCATTTTTAATAACCTCTCCGATAGTGCTGTGTGTGCTCAGGTTGGATGCTCTAAATTGGATTTCTCTTCAACAGTTTAAATACTACAAAGATATTTGATTGGGTTACTTGATTGTATGGTCAGCCCATATAAAATCAATTCAGAACACTTTATGCAGGGCAACTCTGATTTGGCTGAAGCCTATTTAGTTAATTCCCCTTTGATTCAAACGAACACAGGCAGAATCTCGCAAGATTCTCAAAGATTGCAAACGTCTATGTAAAATAATCATATGTAGCTATTTAGATTTCACATTTATGATTAGAAGATTTAAATGTTTATAATTTGTATAAATATTTAAAATTATGTTTTGAAATTAATAACATGATGTTAAAATTTATGTATGTATATATTTATTTATTTGCAATTTCCACCAAGTAAATGCACTGTGTCCAATTAAAATAATTGGCAATAAGATTATTTTTGCATAAATATCCATATCTCACTTTTATTGTCCCCAACTTTTTTTCCCCCATCCATTCACTGTGGAAAACTTATCGTTTGTAACAGATGGTTTTCTGTCAAACCTGTATATAGGATGACTGTGTATGCTGTCTGTCATTAACAGTTGTACACTAAGGTTTCATTTGGCAGCCTTTAGATTAGATTGCATCATGCAATATAGTGGCTGATCCATTTGTAAAAAAAAAATTCCGTATGCTACTAGAACCACTTTTAAATTTTTTTTATTTGTGACTTTAACATATAAATAACAAATGAGGTCTATGTATAAATTGGATTACAGAAAGAATACATATATGTACATGAATATACAGTGTAAAGTGAGCATAGATGGATAAATTAATGTACAGAATAATTGTAAATCTACAGATATGTCTAAATTGTCACGAGCAACCGAGGGATGAACAGAAAAGCCTTAGCAGTTAGCCCGTGTAACGTGGATGGTAAACCCAAACGTTCTAGCAACACACACACAATCAAAGAAGCAACCCGAATTGGTGAGTACTCACAGAATAGTCGGCGTAGCGTCAGCAAAGGCATGGGCGAACTCAATGACTGAGCAATGTGAAGCGCCATCTTGTTTCCTTTTATGCTTCCTGAAAAACGACCGTCTTACTTCCTAGTGCCGGTTGTGTTACGAGTGTGCATGACTGTACCGTCTCTTGACGGTCCTGGGGTGGAGGATACCTGACGATGGTAGTCCCGGATGAGTCCGGGGTCTAGGACGAACCGAGCCGGAATCCAAGATCGCTCCTCGGGACCGTAACCTTCCCAATCCACCAGGTACTGGAGCCCTCTGCCCCGAGGACGTGAGTCAAGGATCCGGCGAACGGTGTAGGCGGGACCACCCTCAATGATACGGGGAGGAGGAGCAGGGTGGGTGGGGGGAACCATTGGTGAAGTGATGAAGGGTTTGAGCTGGGAGGTGTGGAATACCGTATGGATCCGGAACGCCTTAGGCAGCTGGAGCCGGTAGGTGACAGGATTGATACGGAGGGTCATGCGGTATGGACCGATGAACCTGGGTGATAGCTTCTTGGATTTGGTATGGAGGTGCAGGTTTCTCGTGGACAGCCATACTTTGTCACCTACATTGTACAACGGTCCCGGAGGGTGTCGACGGCGATGTTGCGTGGTGTAGCGGTGGTTGGCACGGTGAATGGCGGTGTTGACTTGACTCCATAGCCGTCGACACTTTCGGACCAACTTTTGGGCCGACGGTACATCGACCTCCGGTTCTTGGTGTTCGAACATTGGAGGCTGGAAACCGTGGCATATCTGAAATGGGCTTAGGTTGGTGGCAGAGGAGACGTGGAGATTATGTGAAAGTTCTGCCCAAATGAGATAGGCCCAGGAGCGCTGACGATCGGCGACGAAGCACCTCAGGTAGCGCTCCAGTTGTTGGTTGGTCCGTTCCGTCTGACCATTAGTCTGAGGATGGTATCCAGATGACAGACTGCAGGTGGAATTGATCAGACGGCAGAAGGCGTTCCAGAACCGTGCCGTGAACTGAGGCCCCCTGTCCGAGACGATGTCCTTGGGGAACCCATCCAGACGGACTACGGGTTCTAAAATCAGCTCGGCTGTCCTTTTAGCTGACGGGAGTCCGGGGAGGGCCACCAGATGCACAGCTTTGGAGAACCGGTCTACAATGGTCAGAAATGTGTTTTTTCCCTCGGCGACCGGCAGGCCCATGATGAAGTCGAGGGCAATGTGCGTCCAGGGCCGACGAGGGACAGGGAGTGGTTGGAGCTCCCCAGCTGTTGGTTGGTTGGTGTTCTTCGCCCTGGCGCACACTGGGCACGCCTGGACGAACTCTGGTCCTTCATCATTGTGGGCCACCAAAAGGCGCGCTGTATGAATGTTTGGGTGCGCCCCATGCCCGGGTGGCCGGAGAACGGAGTGGAGTGGCCCCATTGGAGGACCTCGCTTCTTATGGGATGCGTAGAGTCGTCCAGGTGGCACACCTGCCGGTTCGGTCTCCATGGCCTGTGCCTTGCGGACCCTCGTCTCCAAATCCCAACAGAGTGGTGTGATGATTTTGTATGGTGGGAGAACAAGCGCGGGATCCGCCTGGGGGGCATCTTCCTCATGTTGTCGGGAGAGGGCATCGGCCTTGGTCTTCTTCGACCCCGGACGGTAAGACAGATGGAAATTATACTGTTCAAAGAACAGTGCCCACCGCGCCTGTCTTGGATTAAGCTGTTTCAAACTCCGGATAGTGATTAGATTTTGGTGATCAGTCCAGACGATGAACGGCTCTCAGGCGCCCTGGAGCCAGTGTCGCCATTCCTCCAAAGCCCACTTTATGGGCAGCAGCTCGCGGTTCCCTACTCCGTATCGCTGCTGAGTGGGATAAATTTTTTTAGAGAAGAAGCTACAAGGGTGTAGCTTTTGGTCTGGACCTCGCTGGGAGAGAACCGCCCCGGCGCCCACGTCCGAAGCGTCCACCTCCACAACGAACGGTTTGGTGGCGTCGGGGTGAAGGAGAATTGGAGCAGTGGTGAATCGGTGGCAGAGTTCATGAAATGCAGAGATGGCAGCAGAGTTAAGGTGAAAGTGATGAGAAGATGGTCGGGTCAGGGCGGTTAAGGGAGCTGCAACTGTACTGTAGTCCCGGATAAAGCGACGATAGAAATTCGCAAACCCGAGAAGCCTTTTAAGTTGCTTAAGTATGTTGGGTAGGGGCGCACAACTTCTAGCTTCTGCGGGTCCATGGCCACACCCTGGGGCGAGATGACAACACCCAGGAACGTGGTGAAGCGCTTGTGAAAAGCGCACTTCTCCAACTTACGGTACAATTGATGGGCGAGCAATCTCTTAAGTACCGCTCTGACATGCTGGATGTGTTCGTTGACGGAGCGGGAGTAGATGAGAATATCGTCCAGGTAGACGAAGACCCATCTACCTAGCATGTCTCTTAGGACGTCGTTAATGAACTGTTGAAAAACTGCAGGTGCATTGCAAAGTGCAAATGGAATGACCAGGCTCTCATAATGTCCAGTAGGTGTGATGAAGGCCGTCTTCCACTCATCACCTTCGCTGATACGTACCAAGTTGTAGGCGCTCCGGAGGTCCAACTTTGTGAAAATGGTGGCACCAGAGAGGGCGTCCAGGGCAGAGTTGGTAAGAGGCAGTGGGTGACGATTCTTGACTGTGTTGTTGTTAAGCCCCCGATAGTCGACACAGGGGCGTAAATCACCATCCCCCTTCTTCACAAAGAAGAACCCCGCGGCAGCAGGCAAAGAGGAGGGCCGGATGGTACCTTGGCGGAGGGCGTTGGAAGCATATTCCTCCATCGCCTGCATCTCGGTGGTGGAGAGTGAGTAGAGATGGCCGTGAGGAGGGATGGAACCAGGCTGAAGGTCGATCGCCAGGTCGTAAGGGCGATGAGGAGGCAGGTGGGAAGTGTCGTTCTCGCTCTGCAGCGTTCAAGGAGGCGCGTCCTAATTGCATGGGTTCCCCGGCTCCTGTGTCAACCACGGCGGGAGGTGAGATCCGACGGGTGCCATGGCGGTGGTGTTGAAAGCTGGTGGTTGGGGCGTGGAGTAAGAGAAAGATGGCGTGATGGGCGGCAGGGTCCGGGGGGCAGGCCTCGGACGGGAGAGCAGGCGCTGGTCAGCGGAAGCAGCGCGAGTAGGCAGGATAACCACGCTATTATTTTAAGAACTCTCTTACACGAAGAGCAAGGATCTACACAAATAAACCCGCGTTCTAGCAACACACACTCAATCAAAGAAGCAACCCGAATTGGTGAGTACTCACAGAATAGTCGGCGTAGCGTCAGTAAAGGCATGGGCGAACTCAATGACTGAGCAATGTGAAGCGCCATCTTGTTTCCTTTTATGCTTCCTGAAACACGACCGTATTACTTCCGGGTACTAGTGCCGGTCGTGTTACGAGTGTGCATGACATAAAGTCACCAATATGTGGTTTTCTTATGTCCACAATGCGGTTTAATCCCAACCTTGCGAGTTCATGTGTGGAAATGCTCTTACTTTTACTATTAACCATAGCTGCTGTTAATCATTTTTACCGTTTTTTTTTCTTGAATCAACACTTCATCAAGTATTTAAGTGATCTCCATTCATTATTTTTTATGATCAGATTTCTTCTACATAGTTGACAGTTCCCCGCTCACGTTCCAGGTTTTAAGTTTTAACTTCTTAGTTGTTTTATTTGCTTGATGAAGGCCAATAATTTGACCTTGCTAAAAGAGAGACTTTTTTTTATTTTTATTAAACAGGCAGTGTGCTTGCTTTCTCCTAAGAGATAACTAAGAAATTGCATCTGTCACATTCATCTATTAGGCTACTGTATGTGAAGGTGAAGGTTACTATAATATTTGCATACATTTGTTCCAGTAATCTTTGTAAATACCTTTAACAAATGTTAAATTAAAATCTCTTAAATGGGACCAGCACTACATGCAGCGGCTGTGTAGTGTGTGTACACACCCATCGATGATGGGTTCAAACCCCGAACCTCAGATCTGAAAATCAACAACCTGGAGCCTTAGCCACCCGAGCCACCACTTACGCAGCTTACATTTAGTGCATTCTTGTAGAAATAGTTCCTCTTGAAAGTAGCTTAAGGACACCATCTTGGTTTTATTCATATAGAGGCTTTTTTTGCGATTCAGTACACCTGATGAAGTTTCCTCAGTCATCTTATTATCCGCATTAAACGTGCCATTATCACACACAGCTGGGTAATTACCCTGCGATTATAGGAAGCCATTAGGGTCAAACTTGGTCATATGGTTAATTTGCGTTAAAAATAGTAATGCGTTAAAATTTATAGATTGATCACACGCATTAACCCATGAATATTGATAGCCCTAATTGTAATGTGATGTAATGAATGTGCTTGTCATGTATACTTTTTCAAGAAAGCTTCAACTGTAATTACTAGAGGCCATCCTGATGTTTGAATGAGTGTGTCTAGCTTTTCTCTGTTTATTATACCACCTAAATTAGTTGATGCAGTAGACTTATGATGCAATGGCTGAGTCAGATATCTTCATGAAATATTCTTTAGAAGCTGATTGTTTTTAATACAGCTTTCAGGCTTAGATGTAAAAGAAATAAAATGACTTGGGCAGGAAAATGGTGGAGATGGGTTCAATTACCTGCTAAATGTTTTCTCAGCAGAGACGTGGAATTATGAGAAAAAAAAATCAGATTATTGCCCGAGGTTGCCTAGGAGAATCATTATGTGTCATTTATACCTTGAGTTCCTTGCAGTGGCATTTCACAGATTATTGAAATAAATGCATACAAACAGGAAAAAAACAACCCTCTTGGAATAATAGATGAATGTGCCAGATGCAATTCTCTTAGAATATATAGAAAATATAGGATGTATGTAGACATGCTGTCATTGCATATATACAGGGTAAGGCAGAAATGTGTGCTATAAAGAGGTAGATGGAAAAATACATCAAGGTTTTAAGACAGTAAAGCAAAGATATCTGCATTGATATTTATCAAAAAATAAACCCAATAACTAAATCACTAAAGTGTGAGCCCTTTAAGATGGGTACATCCACCTAAACTAGAAGGGCCAATCTTACACACCCATGGAAGTTAGAGGGGTTTTGCAAATGAAAGTTTGAGCCAAAACCAGACAAATTAGTCACCATGAGACCCTTGGTTGATTTCATATGAAATGAGTCTGTAGTAAGATGCTATAGCACCTCACTCAGGCATAATCAATGCTGCATCCCTGAAAAAAAAAAATTACTTTGATTTTTGTTTTGTTTGTATACAGGCTGAGGAGTCAAGATCACTCGGGTACGAGCTGCGCGTCACCCTGTTTGACAACAGTCTTCACCGCTTTTTTGGAAGGACATGGAAAAGTGAACCACATCAAGCCACTAAGCGAAATCAGGAACAACCCAGCAAAGTGCATTTTAATGAGGTATGAGATATATAATATCTACAGCGTGTCAGGTCGTAGCCCATTATTTAGGTGAAGAAATAAAAAATAATGTTCTGTGTAGGTATGGAATTCACCAGGGACCCTTGACACGATTTTAACAAGATAGCTAGGTAACCGCTTAAATGTATGTGTCTACAGACTATGTATTCACATACAGTACACATTCACATGCATTTGAACCCATAATCTGTAGGGTTTAATATGAAGTTGGCCCACTCTTTGCAGCTATAACAACTTCAACTCTTCTGGGAAGGCTTTCCACAAGGTCTAGGGAAATGGGTCTATGGGAATTTTTGATAATTCTTCCAGAAGTGAATTTTGAGGTCTGACATGATGTTGGATGAAAAGGTGTTCTATCAGGTTGAGGTCAGGACAGGCCAGTCAGATTCTAAACTTGTTCATGTGCATCTCTGTGGACCTTGCTTTGTGCAATGGTACACAGTAATGTTGGAACAGGAAGGGGCCATCCCCAAACTTTTGGCAATATACAGTATAGCAGTATATACATAACATTTAGTTACAACAAAACAAACTCAGGAAACTATTTGCTATCGCAGTACGTAACTAAATTTATTTTTCCCCCCCATCACTACTACTATATAGTGCATTGCAAAACTTTAGGTCACATGTGTCAAACCTTATGCAGAAAGGGCCGCTGTGTGTACAGGTTTTCATTCCAACCAAGTAAATGCCATACCTAAGAGTCTATTGAAAGCCAAGAAGGACTAATTAAACAGGTGGAATCAGGTGTGGCATCTGCTTGGTTGGAATGAAATCCTGAACCCACACCAGCCCTTTCTGGATAAGGTTCAACACCCCTACTTTAGGTATTTGATGGAATGCACTGTAGGTCAGCATTTTCCACATAGATTTATGTTTATTTTCTTTCCAATAAAATAAAAAGGCAATCATTTCTTAGGCATTTTGAATCCATGTTACTTACTAATACTATCTTGAACTCACTTGAAGGTAAAAAATATAAAGTAATACAGTGTGTTTAAACACAAATGTAAGAATTGATCATCACTAATTGAATGTAAAAAGCAGGTTTTTTTCTCGTTATTGATAATTGCATTTTGGTAAACACAAACCTCAGAGCATGGACAATCCTAGTATTAAATCCCGGTGATTTAATTTGTGTACCCTTTAATATAATCTCTGCAGCTGGAAACAAACAAATCCTCAGCATTCATTTAATCAAATACATCCTGAATATTCGTAGCTTTGTGTTAGCGTTATGGATGTGATATTAAACAGACAAACCTTTGTAATAAAGTACAGTTAATTTTTTTATCCTTATAGACGGTTATAAAAAAACATTACAAAAGTGTAGATTTAAAAATGTTTGTCATTTTTGGAATGAACTGGTGCTATGGATGTGAAATTTTCACCTTAAAATTTGTTTAATTATGTTATGTTTTGCACATTTTGACACTCAACATTGGACTGTGCTTTTCATTTATAAGCAACATTTAGTCAATATAGGCAGATGTAGTATCGTTAGTATATCAGTATGGTTTGGGAAGAACCATATAAAAAAAAAAAAATTTTCCCCCATGGTAAGGTTGACCTTTGCATGGAATTGCCAATTATCATTTATGTAGTAACAGCTTACACGTGGACTTGCATGGCGGTCACACCACTTGGATGGATTTAAAAACATGCAAAATCATTGAAATGGTGAAACGATTTTGTAAAAGGTCTCCGCTGTCATTACTTTGTAGGGTTAGGTACAGCTGTAACATTCTGACTTGGGGACTGTGTTTCTTTTTCTTTTTAACAAAATGAACCAACCACCTTTCTCTAAGAGAAATGAACCAATCCCACTCACTGTTCAATCCAAGTTATTCAGTCCCATTGTTTCCTTTGTGGATCATGTAGTTCCAATCTGACCTTTAGATTCTACCAGCTGATGAGTGGTTTGCATCTTTTATTATGGACTCTACATTTCTGCTTTTGAACTCTTCTTTGTATTGTGGATTGTGATTCCTTCACCCCTGTCCTGTGGTGGTGTTCTCACTGCTCCCCCCGCTGCCCCCTGTTGTTTTCTTTGGCTGACCTGATGGTTGTTAGTATAGCAGTGGGTTCTTTCTTTTTCAAGACATTTCAATTTGATGTAATTGCTACCATGTCCAGTGCAATGGCTCTGTCTGGTTTCTCTTTTTTTCGCTGCATAAAAATGGCTCGCTTTTCTCTATATTCTGCTCTCTGGTCTTTGTTGGTTTAACCATTTTTACCTACCTGAAGCCATTTCACAGGCAAACGCCACAGCTTCAACCAAAGAGAAGAAATTGAGCTATTCAGAGAAGTCAGTATAATCGGGCACATCTTTACATTCTAAAGCGGAATAATATATGGTGGAAAAGTAGAGACAAAGTATGAGACTTTACCTTTTGGCTGTATAGTACCGGTAAGAATTTTAAACTACTTTCACCCCTGTTAATTACACTAGCTCTACCTGTCACTGTTTGTTAGTTCTACCAGTTTTAGGAAGATGTGTTGGTGGAGCAAAATAATTGTTGGTTAAATAAACAAACATGTCATAATCAATGTTAATTGATGATAATACACCACTCGAGGTCTTGCAGTTTTTCTGGAAATCAGCACAGCTGTGATGCACGACGAACTCATCACAGCCGTCCTGATAACCAGCACAACAGCACTCCACAGGCATCGCATGTGATATTGCTTAATTATCAACTTTGTTAATGTTATTTTATGGTTTTTCATGTTAATGTGTTAGATAAGTCTCAGTTAAGTGCCTCAAAGGGATTGTAGTAACTAAGAGTCTTTTCGTTCCTGACATTAAGCACAAAACCCCAGAACACGCGTGAGGTTTATTGTCCACATCATGGTCTGCGGGTGAAATCATGTCTAACCAGAACTACATGCGCCTATTCATTTGCTGCATATCTTCAGCTCTGTGCTCGTAGGCTCTGAGCCGAAATCAGAACACAGCAGCGGTTCTGCTACGAGCAACAGAGGCAGCGGGGGGATGACTGCGTGAGATTGCAGAAGAGCTGTCAGCCATGATGGATGTGTTTTAATATACGCCTCGCAGAAAGACTCCCAACAGAAAGAGTGATTAGGCGAGAAAAAGAGATAGTATTAAAGCAGTGCTTTCCCTCTGGCCTGCCTCTAAGCAAGGAAGCCTATGACAAAACAAATGTTTGTGAGACGCATTAGAGTTGGTGGTTGAAAGTTAATTACCAAACCTCACGGTGATACAAGCTTATTTTGCCACAACAGAGGTTTCGCAGAACTAAGTGCAGATTGAAAATATTCAATTCACCCAACTTATGCTTGTTCTAATTGAATTCCCTGGTCATGAATTTTTCGAGGATTGCTTATTTGCAAGTTTTTTTTTTTATTTATTTCCCGTAATGCTAAATTCCAACTCATCTGTAATGTAATGTAAACCGTGTACTGTGAATTTGACACTTAAGCCTCTGTGCAGTCTCTGTGCAGTCCAATGTATCTACGCCTCAGGCGATTAACGTCTAAACCCCTGTCTCATGAGAGGGTGTTGGTTTTACACAGACTGCTCATGTTTCCAGGATGTGACACGCCGGCTGCATGCGTGTTGTTTCCGCCTTTTAAACCCTCATGAATCACTGGTTTTCCTAACAAGCGTTTGGAAAAGGTGCCTCTTTTTGCACTCGTGCTTCACAAGTTTCTGCCCAACAGAGGGCACTGTGGTATCACAGCACAACTCCCTTTGTAGTTCAATACTGCTGTGGATTACAAAGGCGCTGAACTCCTTCCCTTTGCTCCTTTACGTGTGAAAATAAGCACAGTAATTCAGCTCAGCTGCCTTTAGGCAAACTGCGTAATAGCCGCGTCAATAGAAAGCAGACCATTCCTAGAAGCCTGCTGTTCAAAAAAAAGAAATAAAAAGCTTGTAACTTCCGGTGGAGAGCTTCAAGTGGTCGATGTGTTCCCCATGCATTTGTCCTGCTTAGGCTTGTCACAAACGGCTGGATCATATCATCTGTTTTACTCCTCTGATAGAGTAGGTGCACTCACTGAAGTGTTCTCCAGGCTCTAGAATTTAGCCTCATCTTTTTTTCCAGGATAATCTCTATCCACCGATTACCACTGATTCCTGCAACCAGTAAATTTCTACACTTTTGCCTCTACACTGAAAATAAATGAATATGTAGGTGTTTAGATAAAAGAATACACAAATTTGCATGAAAAATATTAAGTTTTTCATCAAAATGCAATTTCATTGCTTATACTAAACTCAATTTAAATACATTTCTAGACTTCTTTAAGATTTAGAGTTACTTTTTTCTTTGAATGGAATCTTCAGGGCAATCTTAATGGTGAATTGTGTCAAGAAACTTTCATTCATTCATTCATTCATTCATTCATTCATTCACTATCTTCACTATCTTTATCCTCGGCACTATCTTTATCCTCGGGGATGAAGTGGGCGTGGGGTCTGGAATAGGCTGGAGTGTATTCTAGGGGACCCAGGGGACAAGGCAAGGTACACCCTGAATGGGGTGCCAGCCAATAGCAGCACACAGACACACACACACCCAATCGGACAACATGGGCAATTTTAAACCTGTCTTAAAATTTTAAATTTTAAATTAAATGAAGATAAATGAGTAATTCTGAGAACTATAACTAAATTTGTTAGAATCTGTTTTGTTCACAAAAACAGCATGAGCACAATTAAAAAAAGTAATGAACTTGAATTTATTATGAACTCGACTTGTGCACCTGAGATTAAAGAACTGTCTGAATTCAAGGATTATATATAATAGCAATACTTTTATAAAAAAATAAACATGGCCACAGTTTGCTAATTAAATGTAAATACAAGTATGGCACACTAAACAGATACAGATATTATGGCATTGTGTTTCAACCCTGCTATACACTAAGCCCTAATCATGCAAGGAAAGTTCTCCATCATTCTCTGCCAGGAAATAGACCTCACTCTCATTCACACTGGGTAATTTTTCTGTAGCTAATCCACCTAGTGAAAGGTTTTATTTTTGGAGATAGAAAAAAAAAAAAAAAACCTTGGGGAAGCTCATGTGGAAATGCAAAACACTACACAGTGAGGGGTAACGGGTGCTCGGAATCGCCTGGTAGGTGTGAGGTCCCTTGCTACATGCTGTGCTGTGATTTGAAGAAGGTATCAAGTACAAATACATGTTGTTTTTAATAGTTATTGAATTCCCTGTAGTATGTAAATTTTACCAAAAGTAGTGTACATTGAAAAACTGAAAAAAATAAATAAATTCTGACATTTCACATATTGATGAATTAACTTGAAGAGTTCCCGCAGCTCTTAAGGTGGAATGTTGTCTTGCATGTTAGTCAATGCATGATGCATCATAAAGTATAATTGACCATTTCCTTTGTTTTTATCAGTTCTCTTGCATGATATACATTTTTCTGATAATTCATAACTTTTATACACTGATCAGCCATAACATGACTCAATTCATTAAGACCAATATTGTGTAGGTTCTCCTTGTGTCACCCGTTTGATTCCCAGCCTATGCCCAAACCCTAGCTACTGGATTTAGTGCGGATCCCAAGCCCGGATAAAATGGGTTGCATCAGGAAGGGCATCCGGCGTAACAAAAAAACCTGAGCCAAGTTGTTGTGCGGAATGGATGGTCAGCTAATATGTGCTATATTGCCTTTTATGTTTTTTGTCCCCACAGACATAAATAAGCCTTGGGTACCCATGATTCTGTCATCAGTTCATGTATATAATCGAATCAGTGTTATTCAGTTCCCCTATTGGTGATGTTAGTGTTATTGATGTACTGTATGCTTTTCAACCAGGTACAAATAGTCTTTCCTCTCACTTGGAGGAAAAATGGGTGGAATGTCATTTTAGGGCACTATAGTAGCACTACACTGTCACCCACTTTACTGTCACCCTTCATCTTTCTTAATGAGAAATTGTGACGTTTGTTGAGTTGGATCAATGTAAAAGCCACATGAATTCCATTTTGAGGAGGGTGCATTACAAAAAATCCGATCTGTATCCGATTTAGGACTTCGTATGGAAGTAACCTCAATTAAATGGAAAAGATCAGATTGTATTAGATTTGTGCTGTTCACACTAGTATGAAAAAAATCTGATCGGAGTCACGTACAAGCAAAACAGAAAAGTCCGATTTTAGCCCTTGACTATAGGATGGCTTTAACCTCTACTTACCAATATGCTGTGAGGAACCCTATGTGTTTCTGATGCTGATCCTTGTATGTTTTTATACCCTTTCCACCCGTCAATACACACTTGGAAAGCTCACCTTAACTCATATGACAAAAATGCACTCATCTCTGTCATGAATTTTGGGATGACAGTAAGTCCCTGTCTTCTTTCATCCAAGCTTTAAGACTTTCTTCAATTATATATGTGCTGGGCCAGCAAACTTCTTACAAGATCAATAATTCAGCTCCCATGAGGGTAAACATCCCTGAGAGCAGGTGGTCCATAAAGGTTTTCTTTTGGCCAACAATACAGGGTGGAAACGGCGCAGGACTCTCCACAGGATGTGAAAAGATATGGATAGAGAAGGAAGGACTATGATGATGGAATTTGGGATTCTAAATCTTTTCATGATTTCTAGCTTCTGTGTGTCTGTCGTCTTCTTGTCTGTCTCAGATACAGTATCTGCCAAACAACACTGTGTAACGTTATGTGGCTTTTGTGTGGCTGTGTTAGTCCTTACCTGAATATAAATGTGATTGCACTCCTGCCAATGCTGGGAAGAATAGAGGATAAAGTGCATCGCCTGGAGAGTGCATACTTCACTCCACTTCCTTTCCTCAGCCCTTAGTTGGCCCCATCTAAGGATTATGGGCTCAAGACTGGGCTGTTTATTACTCTCTGTATTTGCTTTCTCTCCCCATTTTTCCACTAAACTTCCAATCTCCAGAGTGTTATTGTGAGTATTATATTCTATAGTGAGTACTATATTTACTTCATAATGTAGATTTCATGGATGTTTTAACAGAAACTAGGTGAAACTTTAATTAGTTCATTCATTCATCTTTAGTAAGCATGTCATGTTGATCAGGAGCCTGTTTCTGAAACGTGAATACATTTGCGTGCTGCTCACACCTACTGTATGAGTAATTTATAGCTCTTCTAAACCAAACAGTGCAGTTTGCCTTGGCCTGCCAGTAAATGCAAACCCAGGGCTTACCTCTGTGTGTTGCCTGTGTGTGTGTGTGTGTGTGTGTGTGTGTGTGTGTGTGTGTGCGTGTGCGTGTGCGCGTGCGCGTGCGCGTGTGCGTGTGCGGGTGTGTGTGTGTATGTGTGTGTGTGTGCATACACTACACCTGTGAAGATGGAAGCTCAGTGAGTTGATAAGTCTAGTAGTACACGTATAATAGTACTTGAGACTTAAATAAAGGTTTTGGTACTAAAGCACCATTTTTTTATTTGATAGTAAAATTGATTTTGTGATTTATTATGCACAAGACCAAGCATGACAATATTTTAATGTATGATGAAAATATAGAGTTTTTCACTTGATGGCTTCTCACAGAGCCAAAGGTGCCAATAGTTCAATCTTCATTGAAAATACAGAGGTGTTTGAGTGTAAACTTTCCCAGATGTTTTGTCCACATGTCCACAGTATTGATTAGCCCTTGGTAGGGTTTGTTTCCATTGTGTTTAAAACCCATTTAGGGTGCAATAGGAAGTGAGTAGGAAGCATTTGGGATTTGCCTTAACTAGAAGATGAAGCACTTTAATTGGATGATCCGGGAGAGATGTAAGATCGGGCTAAATAGTGATAAGAAAACATTACTCTGGGTAAATAGATAAAGATGAATCTGAGTCATTAAATCGCTGTTTAACACAGCTTCAATTATTTAAATTACTGGCTACTTAAAAAGGACTTTTGGAAGGGATGAGACACTTTGACGGAGAAGCGATACCAGCCAAAGGCATAAATCAGGACATATCTGTGATGGCGGTGTTTGACCAATCAATGGTCTGCACTATTTTTAGCTCGGTGTGGCTCATGTGGTCCCTGGGCAAGAAGTGGAACCAAATACAGCGAGGGTGTTTAAGTGCGAAACAGATTGCTTGGCAGTACAAATGGCACAACATGGATGAGTATTATGGGGAATTTGACAAGTCGAGCCATGTAGTGTAGCATCACCCATGGAGCCATAATGTAATTGTATCTAGTGGACATACTGGAATATCTTCCAGAGGTAGGAGGCAACTGGAGGAGCTGGAGGAAATCCACATGGACAAAAAGAGGACAGCAGTCTGACCACATATTCTCTGGAGTCAGAAATGAGTCATAAACTTTTGTTGTCCTCAAGGTTAAGTCCTGTAAGTGAAGGTAAACTATGAAATGAATATGGCTTCCAAATTATTACATTACTTATGGTGATGATAGCAGCAATAATAATAATAATAATAATAATAATAGACTACAATACTAGTGAACTAACTCCAATATATGAAGCAGCAGCAATTTAGGGTTGCTAACCTAAAGGAAGAGTCTTTTTAAAAATTCATTCATAAATAATTTTGAATATTAAATATCTGTCGCAAAACAAGTACTTACATTATGTAAGATAGTGTAGAAGTTCCACAGGGCTAAATCGCAGGCTTTATTTTCAGAGCTAATTACAAAATTAAAAGTCAACTCCACGTCACACTTTAATGTCTTAATTTGGTTTAACTGCTTCTCATTAAACAAACAAACAAACGAACAAACAAAACCAGGCCTTTACCCTAGGCTCCTTTGGTTCAATCTCACAAACGTTACAATTGTTTTTTTACTATCAGTGCCTTCATATTGGAAATCAGGGTGGCGTTTATTTTTAAGTTCACTTATAGATGACGATACAACGATTGGTTCTGTCCGAGCAATCTCATTGGATAAGAGGTATTCCATGGGTGGTTATAACAGGTGTTAACAGCACTGGGATGTTTAAATATATGCATGTATGTACTCTAATAACCATAAATTACACTAAACTGACAGCATGTCTGCCAAAACAGATGTAAAACCAGTCACGGAAGCACTTTTGGCAGGAAATCACATCAGATAGCACGCTTATTTTAAATATTTTTCTCTATAATAATTGTGTCTAAACCATCCGGGTGGCTACAAAGCTAACTAGCCTCTAACACAAGGCTGATTTTCAAGTCTATTTCTAAACCACTAATCAAGGGCACTACTTATATGTGTGGAACAAGTGATTGTACAAACTAGCTCTTAGCTTTACGTTTAACAATACTTGAAATTTAACCCCAGAACCCTGAAGTTACCACCTCCATGGTTTATTATCATCACCTTTTTTTCCATCCCTGTTACTCATCATTTAAAAAGCTCCTTCATTTGCGGTTAGTTAGTTCCATCAGGCGCAGAAGGATGTGTGTTGGTGAAGCAAAATACCTGGTTAAATAAACAAACAAATCATATTCTGTTAATAACAAATGGTGTTTGTGAAACTGTTGTATGAAAGCCTATGACCGCATAACAGCCTTGCTGATATTCAAGCATAACAGCACTCCTCCTCGTGTGATATTGCTTAATTAACGTCTCAGTCTTTCAACCAGACCTTTTCTTCTGCATGATGTTGTACATTTGACCTATTTGACCTACATTTGAAATATTTACCTGATTAACTAAATCTCTAAAGGTCTTTCAATGCTTCAGACACAGATATATCCAGGATGTCTGTTATGGGTCCAAGAACAACTATTAAACACTAAGGAGTATTTTGTTCCTCTGACAGTAATATT